>MJUU01044801.1:14610-53834 GCA_002080025.1 Modiolus philippinarum
TCAATATGCTTTTCGTATAAGTTTAAGCAGAGACATGTCCCTGGTTTAAGGCAGCAGCAATTGGATTTCTCCCAGTCGGTGAAATATTATTTATAGGACTATAATTTATTCGTGAAAAACTTTTTACCTTCTGTTTGCATCTCAGTTCTACTATTTTTGGACATTACATGTATTTTCAGCTGCATTAGTTTTAAACAAAAAATATCTTTCAGCGCTAAAACGATATTCCTCTAAAAATTAGAAAGAATCTTTTTGTTTTACCAGTATAGCATTATCGGGTTATAGTGCGAATTTTCTTAGAATATTATAGGTTTCTTTTTGCACATAGATTTTTTACCATACCAAGCTCTCATCGGGGGTAACTTGACTTCAATCTGACGGGGTCGGCATAAGGTTAAAACCAAAAATTCGAAATTATTCAGGTCATACGAAATTTTAGACCAGAATTTATCGTAAGAGACGAAAATGATGAACCAGACTTATCCATATTGATATATAAAAGCATACTGATTTCAATATAAACGAGTTTATTTTTATGTTTTGCCTGAATTTCTATGGTCAATTATTTTAGAACAAAATTGTCAGTCAACAGGGAATTAGACGCGAAATCTCTAGAAATTTTTTAAAATGAACATGTATACCCGAAATATCCTCCCAAAATTTTGCATGGAATTTCCCGTGCGTACATAATTTATGTAGCAGGGATTCTGCTATGATAATGCCATGTTGTGACTGAAGATGCACAACACATTTTATTGCACACTGGTGGCGATTCCAAACCACACACGATGTTGTACACTGGCGACGATAACACAAATAGAATTACCGACTCTATTATTTATGGAACTGCTCCAATCATGGTTAACGGTAACTGGTACTGATATCTGTAGTATTATAGAGTTAATGATATGCTCTTTGTAATTTTTTTTTTTCATATTAACAGAGCATTTATACGGAAAACTAAACATCTTTACTTTAGACTTCAAAATGCAAGTCATGTCATATGCATAGTTATTGACAACACAGCACACGAGTTGTACACCAACACATCTATAAATATGGTCATTTACTGAAAGTACTACACGTGTGTACAGTTGAAAATTGTTTTTTAATTCAATCAACATTACAGCTGTGTCAAATTAACAAGATCATAAAACAAGTATATTTGATTACCTGTACTAAATAGGAGACATCGATTTACATGTGTTTAAATGGTCCTTGGCTAAATAAAGTCAAATTTGTGTTTTTGTTTCCAAAAAAACGTTATTTATTTCAACAAACTTACAAATGGTGCTAGCCTAGTGAATGCAAAATATGCACAGAATGTTTGTGCACTGAACTGAAAATTTGAATAAAACCAAGGCAACTAAATGTCATAAAAATCAGATAGCATGACATTTGTTTTAGATATTTTAAAAATGGCTTTAGTGTCCACCAAGTCATGATTTACATGCACATGGAGCTGTACTGGCAACAGTCTTGATTAGATATATCAGACATATAATAGCCAAGGACATACGAGCAAAATGTATAGCCTACGTTGTTAATTTCTTTCTAACGAATTTCTCTGGAGTACTCTCATATTTTCCCTGTCATGCATCTCAGTAAACCACATAAGATATACAAAGGACAGCTATTTATTTAACATCAAGATACTGAAGGAGAGCATTTTTACATACATATTTATTGTTTATTTCTGACACATAACATTTAAGATAGGTATGATACCCACTAAATGAACATATCAAATCAATTCAAAGTGATAAATCAATTGCTTCCTATAACCTGGAGTACACACTCCGGTAAGTACCCTAGTCAAATTTACGAATACTGTTGCCTGCTCTGCAAAGACAATATTTTTTCAATTGGTTTGTTATTTTTCCCCATTTAATGGATGTTGCGAATACATTAATGCATAGTATCTATAGTTTATTAGTTGTATAAATTATGCTTCTCTACAAATGCTCAATATTTTTGAACTTGTTGTACAAAAATGCTATCTCAATGGTGCATAAGTGGTTCTCAGTGTTGTTGTTTGACATTGTTTGAGGAAAATGGGTATATGATATCCACTTCTATATAAAAAAAACTAAAATATTTTGCATTATTATTTCTACGAAAAACGAGGTCTATATTTGAGATAATTTCCTACACCATTCGGCACGAAATTGACTACATTTACCAAATGCATAAAATCTTCTTGAAAACTGTGGTAACAGGTCATCTGTTACATACACTGTCATAACAAAATCAAATCGAATGCATTTTCATACATTTAGATAACAGATTCAGCCACTGAACTTACCACTTATATACAATTTTGACGGTTTTTCTAGAGGTTTTTGTTTAAATTCCTTGTATAGGACATCCAGAACCGAAAAAAAAACTAACTGCTATTTGGAAGGCCAAATAACTAAATACCGAAGTTACTGTGAATTTAAATTCTGCATATGTTTATTCATTCGTAACCAAAAAAATGTTTTGGTTCTTGGTGTATTTTGTGTAGTGACTATACTCTCAAACACTGTAAAATAGCTAAAATGGACACAAAAAGCTATTCACGGCAATGTTCGACTGCTAATGATCTAGAAAACATACAAGTGTAGCATATATTAATTTTATTTCCAAGAAGTACATTTACTACAGACCACTTTACTCGATTTTCGGCAACATGCATCTGAGCATATTCTGAAAATGACTCAACATAGGAACAAATTCACGCCTTTATGATCATACCTCTTTGTAAATAAAGAAATTAGCTTGGCAATTTATAATTCACATCGCGAATTGGTTTTTGATGTACTTTTGTTGTGTACACGTAAAGGGATATGGAGTAAATGTACATCAGACAACAATCTTATACATTCACCATAGAACCCGCAAAACAAGACACTCTTGTCGATGTCTAAATAGAAAAAATATTCATATCCCTTTGCAGATTATAAACACTCCGTCAGATCTGTATGCATGTACGGTTTTGAATGGAGATAATTATTTCCTTTTAGATAATAATTTTTAATACAGTAAAAAACTTTTATAATAGGAAAAATGAAAGGATATGGAGTGAATGTACATGTGACAAAAACACACACGATACATAGAAAACTCCAGTTTATCAAGGACAGGGCTTTTATTCCTGTCTTATAAGTCGGTTTTCGAGCTAACTTATCTATGTTTTGGGAAAATGACCGTGAAGTTTTTGACCTGTAATCAGCAAAATTAAGAAATAATTCGTGAAATACTAAACTTATCTTGGCTCCTAAGGTTTCGACGATTTGATGTTCATATTCAGGGGGAGGGGGGAACTTTGTAAATGAATAATTTAATCTTGGTGTCAATTATAATAGATATTTAATTTTAATTTGAAGAACTAAAGAATAATTTTTTATGCAAATGCAAATAATTATTTTGATGTGACATTTGATGTGAATAAATAATTTCTGAAATTCTCATGAAGACGAATATTTTTTGTAGGCGAAATCGCCAAAACCACACACCCTAAATTCAAATGGTCGTCCCCTAAAAGCAATTAAATATCGGATATACATATATTTATGGTGCTGACAAGTTTAATGAAATGAACGCGAACTTTTCTTTTGAATGAGTAAATAACGTTGAATGCAGATATTTCTTAGACCATCACCGGAAATTTTAAATGTCATGAAGTTTCGTATGTAATAGCTATGTTACCGGTTTATCTATCTGCAATTTGCGGCTGGAAATTAAAAAAACGAACAAACAAACAAACATTTTGCAAAATAAATATTGGCAACTGAGTTAATCTAAAGATAAAAAAAGTTTATTTTTTTAAATACATTAAAAAAATAAATAAATATCCATGAACACTATTAAAATGTATCTATAAAAATAGATTGATTTTGAAAATTTAGATAATTATAAATAAAAGGAATTAACTTGTACATATACGGTAAAAAATTACTGTTATTAACTGAGTTGCACTGTCACAATCCGCCACAGTGCAACACAGTTATTTCAAATATTGTGGCTAACTGTCATGCATTGTTACAATCAAGGACAGTGCATGACAGTAACACCAAATACTGTCAATAACTGACATGAACTGTAACAATCCGGGACAGTGCATGACAGTAGTCGTAAAGACTGTCATTTACTGTGTGTTACTGTTACAGTACTGGACAGTTAATCACAGTACTTGGGTATTACTGTCAATGACTGTCCCCGATTGGCACAGCTCTTGACAGTACTTAATAGATTTTTCACAGTACTACCACAGCAGAGAACAGTGAATGACAGTGAAAAAATCACTGTTCCTGGTATGGACAGTACTTTTTTCTGTTCATAGTGTGAGTCATAATTCACAAAGAATACTTGTTCTCTGCGTATAACATTGTACTATATCTTTGTTCGCCGTTCTTATGGGAGAAACATCTATGAATTAAATCTTTTAGCCATGATTTCAGTTGTTCGTTAGGAATGGTAGTATAAAGTGTGGAGAAGTCAAGAGTTTTAACCCTGTTACAGTGTGATAATGATATGGATGTCAAGAAGATCCTTCGAGATTTTTAATATTCACATTTCATTTACGCTACTTCTTGCTAGTATCACAATATTTTTTGAGGCCCTCTATTACGGCTGTCAAGACAGATGTTAATAGCTTAGAAATAGGTTTTGTAGCATTTAGCAGATCCAGCGATGCACCGTTGTTTGTATGGGTATTTCTGTAATTTTGGTACCAAGTACAAGGAGGGGAGATCAGTGTCTTCATCTTTGTTGATATGTAGGTTTATAATCAACATCAACTTTTGATCAGGTGTTTAATTTACGTCATAGCAGGTCATGAATCATAATTGATTGGTGTATATTGATGTCTACAGATGGGTGCAGACGCAACGTTCCAAAAAGTGCACTTAAAGTGAACTTGAAGTTCACTTTTCAAGTGCACTTCGCGTTCTCTTAGCTGTCGCGAAGTTCACTCCTTTGGAATAGGTAGCTATTCCATGACAGGTATTATTGCGTTCACTAGTGAACTTCAAGTGCACTTGAAAGCTGTCGCGAGGATCACTACTTAAAACGAGGTTATCTTATATATATATATATATATATATATATATATATATATATATAGTTAGATCGAATTTTAAGCGATAGCCGAGGGAATAAAAATATATTTCCACGTAGCGTTCTTTTGGATAAGCAAATGCGAAAAAAAATTCCAATGCAGTTATATATAATTGTTAAATATAAAACATGTCAGATAATATTTTCCCGCTACAAAAATGATTATAGACATGTATACTAAATCTTTACAACAAAATTACTTATTATATCCTTTGAAGAAGTTTTATATGTTACGATATAGCTTTTTGTAAATCTTTACAATATGTTTGAGAAAGTTAGGTTTTCATTATGCGGTTTATACTAAATCTTTACAAATTACCAAAATAATTCATTTTTTAAAATCTTTTTTTAATGTTTTACTTTATCACATCTTTTCAAAGAGTTTTTATATAAGGTAATTTTGGGAAAAATACATGCGACAATTGAAATAAGCACCAACATATAATATCTCCCACTTTTGGATATATTTTTGACAAAAGATGCATAAATTTGGTATCGCGATAAAGGAAAACAGCTAAAGTGCAAAATATTTCAGTCTTATAAGGTGATTTTGGAAAAAATACATATAAATATTGTGTCGCGACAATTGAAATAAGCACCAATATATAATATCTCCCACATTTGAGGTCATTTTTGACAAAAGATGTATAAATTTGGTATAGCGAGAAAGGAAAAAAGCTGAAATGCAAAATATTTCAATTTTATAAGGTAATTTTGGGAAAAATACATATAAATGTTGTGTCGCGACAATTGAAATAAGCACCGACATATAATATCTCCCACCTCTGATGTCATTTTTGATAAAAGATGAATAAATTTGGTATAGCGAGAAACGAAAAAAGCTGAAATGCAAAATATTTCAATCTTACAAGTAACTTTTGGGAAAAATACATATAAATGTTGTTTCGCGACAATTGAAATAAGCACCAACATATAATATCTCCCACTTCTGAGGTCATTTTTGACAAAAGATATATAAATTTAGTATCGCAAGAAAGGAAAATAGCTGAAATGCAAAATATTTCAATAGTATAAGGTAATTTTGGGAAATTTACATATAAATGGTGTGTCGCGACAATTGAAATAAGCACCGACATATAATATTTCCCACTTCTAAGGTTATTTTTGACAAAAGATGTATAAGTTTGGTATCGCGAGAAAGGAAAAAAGCTGAAATGCAAAATATTTCAATCTTATAAGGTAATTTTCGGAAAAATACATATAAATGTTGTGTTGCGACAATTGAAATAAGCACCGATATATAATATCTCCAACTTCTGAGGTAATTTTTGACAAAAGATGTATAAATTTGGTATCGCGAGAAAGGAAAAAAGCTGAAATGCAAAATATTTCAATCTTATAAGGTAATTTTGTCAAAAATACATATAGATGTTGTGTCGCGACAATTGAAATAAGCACCGACATATAATATCTCCCACTTCTGAGGTCATTTTTGACAAAAGATGTATATATTTGGTATAGCGAGAAACGAAAAAAGCTGAAATGCAAAATATTTCAATCTTACAAGTAACTTTTAGGAAAAATACATATAAATGTTGTGTCGCGACAGTTGAAATAAGCACTGACATATAATATATCCCACTTCTTAGGTCATTTCTGACAAAAGATGTATAAATTTGGTATCGCGAGAAAGGAAAAAAGCTGAAATGCAAAATATTTCAATCTTATAAGGTAATTGTCGGAAAAATACATATAAATGTTGTGTTGCGACAATTGAAATAAGCACCGACATATAATATCTCCAACTTCTGAGGTAATTTTTGACAAAAGATGTATAAATTTGGTATCGCGAGAAAGGAAAAAAGCTGAAATGCAAAATATTTCAATCTTAGAAGGTAATTTTGGGAAAAATACATATAAATGTTGTGTCGCGACAATTGGAATAAGCACCGACATATAATATCTCCCACTTCTGAGGTCATTTTTGACAAAAGATGTATATATTTGGTATTGCGAGAAAGGAAAAATGCTGAAATGCTAAATATTTCAATCTTATAAGGTAATTTTGGGAAAAATACCTATAAATGTTGTGTCGCAACTTGAAATAACCACCAACATATAATATCTCCAACTTATGAGGTCATTTTTGTCAAAAGATGTATAAATTTGGTATCGCGAGAAAGGAAAAAAGCTGAAATGCAAAATATTTCAATCTTAGAAGGTAATTTTGGGAAAAATACATATAAATGTTGTGTCGCGACAATTGGAATAAGCACCGACATATAATATCTCCCACTTCTGAGGTCATTTTTGATGAAGGATGAATAAGTTTGGTATCCCAAGAAAGGAAAAAAGCTGAAATGCAAAATATTTCAATCGTATAAGGTCATTTTGGGAAAAATACATGAGAGAATTGAAATAAGCACCAACATATAATATCTCCCACTTTTGCATTCATTTTTGACAAAAGATGCATAAATGTGGTATCGCCAGAAAGGAAAACAGCTAAACTGCAAAATATTTCAATCTTATAAGGTAATTTTGGGAAAAATACATACAAATGATGTGTTGCGACTGGGACTAATATTAGTCCCATCAGAGACATTTATATGTCTCTGGTTCCATGTTGCGACAATTGAAATAAGCACTGACAATTAATATCTTCCACTTTTGAGGTCATTTTTTAAAATCGATGTATAAATTTAGTATTGCGAGGAAGTTTTTTTTTTGGAAATTACACATGAATTTAATGTCTGAAGCATGAACATCGACCTCGATAAAATACCCTTTTTTGAAAGATTTATGAAGAATATAATGTGACGGAAGCATGGAATGTATAAATAAAATAAAAGAACGCTATAATTTATAATGGCATTTTGGTTTTAATTGATTATAAAAAATAGATTAAAAAGAGAGTTTAGTCGTCAAGTTTTCATACTTTTTGCTAAAGTTAATTTCGTCATAATAATATCACATGTTTTGAACTGACCAATCGCTAAGAGCAATCCAAAGCTGCCACGAAGTTCACTTCAAGTGCACTTTGCGATCACTCCCGCGATCGCATCTCCTTTTCAAGTGCACTTGAAAGTGGTCACAATTTCACTCTAGGCTGTCATGGAATCACTATCAAGTGCACGCGAATTGCACGCGAGGAACGCTTTTGGAGTTCACTTGGATGGAATGTTGCGTCAGCACCCAACTGTATGTTGATTTCAGCTGCATAAATACCCAGTTTCATATTGAAGCAAACTGGATGTTACAAAATCACAAAAGCACAAAAAGACTCCCTCAGATCAATGATTTTCGGGTAAAAATTGAAAAAAAAAAATCTGAAAATGCATGTTGGCAACTGTGTTAATTTAAAGAAAAAAGGGCTTTTGCTATATTTTATATAAACTTCCATGAACATTATTACAATTTAACTTTAGAAACATAATGATTTTGAAACTTTCAGATACTTTTGGAAATATTCATTTCGCATGTACATATATGATTAAATAATCCTGCAATTAACTGAGCTTGCCAACTATTCTTGAATTTGAATTTAGGATTTTTTCTTACATTTCGTTTCGGTTTTTGCTTCGGAGGTATTATATAATTATTTTGTTTAACTCCAAGAAGGACAAAACATTGCTTTTATCTTACGGGTATAATTATTATCATTTAAGGAAGAGCCGTTTACAACAGAATACAAGTAGAGTAAATACGTGTAAAAACTACAAATTATATCAGTTAATATATGTGTTTACTAAATGACCCAATGACTACACGCATTTCTTAGAGACTTAGGAAAATGTTAATTTCCTGATTACATAAAGTAACTGTAACATATATTAACCTTTTCCTTTCGTTTGTAGGAATACATCACATTCTTACAAACTCTACTCTTTACCACTTACTAAATTGAATTCTTTGTATAATATACCTTTACAAAATATCTACACTGATCAATCCTCATCTTCATACAAGACGCTGTCATACTTGATATTTGTCGACATAGGTTATTCAACCTTGTTTAAGAACAAACCAATGTAGAAGACCACCGTTCATTTCTACCTATCAAATTCACTAATAAGGGTTTTGACCTAGCCAATATCTTGCATCATAGAAATGCAAAAAAAAAAAAAAAAAAAACAGAAATTTTTAAACACACATCATTTCCTACACCTATACTTCCCAAATGACGTTTAGAATTCTCAACCATAAACGTGTATTGCAAAACCTTTAAACCGATGACCTCAAGTCTAAACCACCCATAAAGGGACATTTGATGAGACACTGATGAGACATAAGTTGTCGAAATGCGCATATGCAGAAAGTAAATTCACAGTAACTTCGGTATTTAGTTATTTGAATATCATTGAAAGCAAGTCCCTCCGAGATGTCCTTGCAAAAGGGCTAAAATTCCTGGGAACCAAATTTCAAACCTCTTATGGATGCTGTAGAGGAATACGCCAGAAAATGGATTAAGCGTGAAAAATATAAATGCCTTGATTCACTTTCGGAGTGGAGTAAGTCTGTAATTCAATGATTCTAACACGAGTAAATCAATTACGAGGGTCAACGAGAACTAAGGCATCACCAATTTTCAAAAATGCTGATGTGGCCAGTTACTTGTCCACTATTCATGAAAACATATGTCGTCGTTCCTGCAGATAAGGCCCCTAATAATATCATTTTTATTTGCAAAAATCATTTCATAAATTGTTAAAAGAGTATTGATAATTCCAAAATCAATGAAACTAACGCAACCACTTTCCAGTGGAAGTGAGATTTCACGGAACCATTATTCCTTTTTTCTCGTCGAGATTTCGACCAAGGATAAAGACACAGATATCCCCTATTTTTACTGGGTACCAAAATTACATAAATGCTCATAGGAAGAACGATTCATCATTGGATCTGCAAAATCTTCTACAAAACCTATAACTTAGTTGCTAACATCCGTCTTGGCAGCTGTTGAAGAGGGCCTTCAAAAATATTGTGATACTTGCTTTTCAAGCAGCGGTGTAAATGAAATTTGTAATTTGAAAAACTCTAAAGATCTGCTCAACATTTTAAACTCTAGATCATTATCACACTGTAACAGCATTAACACTTTCGATTTCTCCACAATTTACACTACCATTCCTCATGAACATCTAAAATATCGGCTGAAAGGTTAAATTCATAGATGTTTCTCACGTAAGAACGGTGAACGAAAATATAGGTACATTGTTGAAAGCAGAGAACAAGTCTACCCTGTGAAAAATGACTCAAATCGAGGAAAAGATATACAGAGGAAGAAGTGATTTAAATGTTCGACAGAATATTTGTCCAGTTTGGAGGACTTGATTTTCAACAGACTATCGGAATTCCTATGGGCTATCACTCCTGGCCGATCTGTTTCTCCACTCTTATGAGGCTGACTTCATTGAAGGTCTTCTTCAAAATAAAGATAAAAACTGGCTCAATCCTTCAATTTTAGCTTCCGTTATATAAACGATATTTTTTAACTAAACATCCTCGCTTTGGTGATTTTCTCCATCTGATCTATCTAAACGAGCTCAAAATTAAGGATACTACAGACACTTCAACATCGGCCTCATTCCTTAACCTTCATCTCGAAATTGACAACAGAGGAATGTTTCAAACTAAGCTCTAAGACATACGTGATGACTTCACATTTCCAATAGTCAACTTCCCTTTCTTTGTAGCAACATTCAAACAGCGCCTGCTAATTCGCTATTCAAGAGCCTGTGGTCGATACAGTAACTTTCTTGATAGAGCTCGGTTGCTCACAAATAGGGTACTTAAACAAGTGTATGTTACCCAAAACTGGAAGTCATCCCTCCAGAAATTTTACGGTCGATGTTACCACTTTGAGGGTGTTTCGCAGATGATAACAGTTCTTTCCCTTTAAAGGCTTTATTGTTATTTCATTTACTGGATTTGACCTTACTAACGGATTTGACATCTTCAACACGGCGTATGTCTTATTAGAAGCAGGAGATGCTTACTCTTCCGGTGCACCTGATCTCAACCATGTTTTTTTATTAGGTCCGTGTTGTTCATCTTTGTGTGTGTATGTGTGTCTTCAATGATCTTTTCTGTGCTGTTCGTGTGATATTTCTCTGTTTCTTTGTTATTTCCGATGTTGCCATTGTCCTTGGATTTTTTCTTTTGGATAGACGATTCGGTTCTCACTTACTTTTAAAAGGACATGATGAAATAATGTAAACATACATATACTCTTTTTAATACTTTAGCTAATAAGCCTAGTTAAGGGACGCAATTCAACATCATATGTCCTTAAATTGTTTTATATACTCATATTTGAGACATCTTCAACACCATCTGAAGCCAACAATTTTACATTTTTCATTTTTTCCAGTAAAGTTTTGCCTATTGAATATAAAATGACATTTTTCAATATTTTTTTTTTAACAAAACAAATCAATGATAGAGACATATTTCGATCAAAATCTAACAAATAACAAAATACCGAAATCACTTTGAATTTAATTTCTGCATATGCTCATTTCGACAACTTATGTCTCTTAAGTGCAGATCAAATCAAACCATTTGAGAAATCAATGTACCGAAAAATTGGTTAAATAGAGAATGAGAACACAAATAGGGTCGTAAAAGGAAAGCCAAAATCAGCCAAGGCCAGAGCTATCACTTCTAAATCCTAATTTAATTTAAAAATGAATTAGTTGTAAACCAGTGACAATTTCCATTGTTTAAAAATATATGATAGTTTAATGTTAAATTTAATTTCAAATTTGATGCTAGTTGACTGCCATTTTACTGGATACAGTAAGTTCACACATTTACACCCGATTTACTGACAGGTAAATTCAAGTAAATTTCAGGTTCAATGAATTTACTATCACATTAATCTTGGAATACACTGTGTATAACGGACTATAAATTACTGTAAATTAGGAGTATATTGTTTACAGGAAATTCTCAAACTGAGGTTTAAACCAAATTTTCAGTTTGAAATAAATTTTTAAACTACCGTTGACTGAAATTTATTTTTTACTAAATTATTAAAATTTTCAAACTCACTTGAAATTTCATAATTTAAGGATTTGTAACCTATAGATAACCATTTTATTAGGGCAAAGTAAATTTGAAATTTATAGCAGTTTACTTAATGAAATTGATTTAGAAACCCCCATTTAATGCAAACATTAAATTGGCAAATTCTAGTTTACAAGAGTTTACTGAATATAATAAATCTACAAAACCTCAATTGAATTAATGCATACTCCTTTGTAACTTCTATCCTGTCTGGGAATCTCAATGGTCTCAACAAAATCCAGTCAGAAAAAACAATGCATGTATGTTCCAACAACAGCAACATAATAGCAAAGGAACAAAGGATGCACTCATCACAAAACAAAGACACCTGACAGGGAAAAATGGTGAAATAAAAACACACAGCATAAGACACTTACTGTTCCAAATCCCACAAAAACAGAGAGTATCATCAGGTCCTCCAGAAAGACAGAAATGTTGTGCAATATAAGACTCAGTCACACTGTCAGCGAGTCAATTTTAGGTTAAGTCAAAGCCAGTAATGTAAGTTCCCTGAAGACGTGAAATCTAGATTAAAATATCAACAACCTTAGCAACTCTTATTTTCGTACTCCATGGAAAACTCATTTCAGTGAGCATAAATCAGAATTTCAAAAGAAATGTCAAGAATGCTTTTATTGTACTAGCATCTCCAGAAATTATCTGAATTGTTTAGAATACAAATGACAAATGCAATAATTCTTAATCACAAATTTCTATACGTAAGCTCACAAGAAATGACAGAGGGTGACATTATCTGATTTCATGAAAATATCCCTTAAAAGTTTAAATGCCCTAATTTTTACTTTAAATAACAAAATACAGAAGTTACTGTGAACTTTGCTTCTGCATATACGCATTTTGACAACTTATGTCTCTCTTCAGTGCAGATCAAATTAAAACATTTGGGAGAAATCCATTTACTGAAATGTGTAAAAGCTGATAGATAACAAATAGCAACAGGATCTTATAAGGAAAGCCAAAACCAACTAAGTTAAAAGTTTGCAATAATCTCAACCAGCTAAACACAGTCACTATGAACCAAATTAAGTACTGTCCATACCAGGAACAGTGATTTTTTCACTGTCATTAACTGTTATATCCTGTCCCACTACTGTGAAAAACCTATAAACTACTGTCAAGAACTGTAACAATCGGGGACAGTCATTAACAGTACTACCCAAGTACTGTGATTAGCTGTCCAGTACTGTAACAGTTACTCACAGTAAATGACAGTCTTTACGACTACTGTCATGCACTATCCCGGATTGTTACAGTTCATGTCAGTTAATTACAGTTTCACTTGTACTTTCCTGCACTGAGGTGGGTTGTGACAGGCAGTCACAGTCGATAACAGAATTACCGTATTTGTGCTAGATCCATGTACATGTATATATATAGACTCTCTTTTTCTGAACCCAAAACTAATAGTTAAAAATAACAAATAGAAATATTAATATGTAAGTTTCAGCTTTTAATTTGATTATTTCCAAAACTGTTTGATGAAAAAATACAAATTGTCAAACCATCAATTATTTCCTGTATAAAATCAAAAGCCAATGCAAATTTACTGAAAAGAAAATTATGTCTTCAATGAAATACCAACTTTTATTTATTCTGGATTATTTAATTAAAGGTAAAACAGATATATAACAAAAAACTACATATTGTATGACCTATAATAGAAATAAATAATGAACCAAAAGTTTTTAAAACTTCCCGGCCGGAGTAGAGAATTTAGGTCAACGTTAAGTTGGAAGATGGTACTAAAAGAAGTAATTTTTTTGGCCAGCCACGCGAGACAGATTATATTTCCCGCTTTACACTATACCAGGATATTTTTCTTATGGACAAAGTCGGAGCCAGATTATTTTTCTCAACCAAGATGCTGGTCAGAAAAATATTTTTGGCAAAAATCAGGGCCAGAATTTTTTTTTTCTAAAAAATACCACCCCCACGCCCGAAAATCAAATGGTCCGTGCCTCTTAGACACCTGAGAAGATAGAGACCCGATTTCTACAAGCTGTTTTCTGTTCCTGTTTTTTTTTCTTTTTTTTTTTGTCTTTAACTGAAATCCACATGTATAATGATTCACAAACAGACTGAAAAAAGATGAAATAAAAAGGGCGTCTAGTAGGTATTTGATTGATAGTGGTCTTTTTAAAAATGTAAGTAAGAGGCAAAATAATCTTAACTCCCCTGTAGTGTAGCATAAATTTGTTATAAAATATTCTACAGAAAGGTATTAAAGGTATCAGCAAAGACCCATCTAAACAGCATTTAATTGAACAGTTTAACAACACTTTCCGATATTTGGATGATATTTTAACTTTAAATAATGACGACTTCAATACATATTATAAGGACATCTACCCTAAGAACTTACTTTGAATAAAGCTAATTCTGATAATCATCATTGTCCGTTCTTATACATCAATTTTGATATAACGAATGGTAAATTAGATACTAAAATTTTTGTTAAAGGGACGATTTTTCTTTTCCCATAATTAATTTTCCATTTCTGGATTGTGATGTTCCATTAGCGCCATCATATGGTATTTACATATCTCAACTTGTTCGATTTGCTCCAGTATGTAATAATGTTTGCGATTTTAAATGAACGGAATCTTTTCATAAATTAAAAACTATTACATCAAGATTTTCGTTATCACAAACTAGTTAAAACCTTTACTAAATGTTTTCATCGATACAAAGACTGAGTTCATAAATACAATGCAACCTGTAAACATATAATCAAGGCTGGTATTTCAAATCCCTTATTTTACGGTAATGTTTTACATCAGAGTAAAAAACACTTAAACTCGCCTAACAAACTTATAAAACCTTGAAATCGTCTAATTCATAAGGGTTATGATTACGGTATTGTCGTCAAGTCATTGCGTATGGCCTTCTTTGGTATTTACATTGATTTTTTGATAGGGTCTTTGCATTTTAAAAAACACATTCTAAATATCTGAAATCTGTATTGCATGGACACGGGATATGTATTCCGGTATATGTATGAAATCATTATGCTAAACTCCTCACAGGAAGGGATCTTGGTGGAAGCTGTATACTGAGAGTACATTACTTACTTTTTCGGTTGGTAATGGGTCTGGAGCTGGCATGTCAACTAACTTCTAGTAGTCTCTTGTGATTTCATGTTTATGTCCGTATATTTAGTTCTTTCGGTTTCATTTTTCACCATTGACTCATTCTTGTTGCCAACTGAATTTTACTGTTGTTACGATTGTCTTTTGATTTATCACATTGACTGTAGAGGGAAGGTTTGGGCCCAATAAAACTAGTTTAACCCCGCCGCAGCAGGTTTGCGCCTGTCCTAAGTCAGGAAATTTATTAAGCCTTTGTGTGTCTTATCTTTTTTCTAGTTAGTTTACTTTATGTTTATGGGAGTCTAGGATGATGTTTATTTCGCAGAACTTGATTAGTCTTCATTCAGGGGCCGACTTCGACCTGCAGTTTGGTGTGGGGTTTTCTCACCGTTCATTGAAGATTTTATGGTGGCTTTGAGTTGTTATTACTCCCCGTTGGGTCGTTGTCTCCTTCACACATTCCCCGTTTCCCTTCTTTTTTCTATTAAAACAAACAATATTTCAGTCTAAAAGTTAAAAGGGGGACGTCTGTTTTTTCTTATATATATGAATAACATTAATGAAGGTATTAACAGTGACATAACATTATTTGCAGACAATACCTCCTTGCTTAGAGCGCTAACAAATAATCAAGATCTTTATATTTTGAATAATGATCTCGAAATGCTTAATTGTTGTTTAATCCTAATAAAACAAAATTTAACATATTTTCGAAGAAAAATAAGAGAGAACTGCGCTCTCCTCTGTTTTTAAATGGCATCAAACTTCAAGAGGTTGACATCCACAAACACTTAGGTTTAAATTTATCAAATAATTTGACATGGAATAAACATATTGTTGAAATCGCTAAAAAGGCAAATGGCCGTCTTGACATTATGACACGTGTAAAAAGATATCTGCCATGCCTTTCTCTTGAAATTTTGTATAAATCAATGGTTAGGTCTGTTCTCAACTACGGTGATATTATATATGATAATTGTACCTCTTATGAAGCTTAAATATTAGAAAAGGTTCAAAGAAGAGCCACAATTCTAATTACAGGTGTTTTTAAGATTACTAAAAATGTTAACTTATTAAAAGAACTTTGACTACTTCCATTAAAAGTTCGCCGAAAAATTAATCGACTAAATAAGAAAAGTTAAATGCCCTTCTTATGTACAGAATATATATCCTCTTATCAATCATAATAACTGGAATATATAACCCGAGAAGACCAAATCACATAATACCCCCGCAGTCGAGAACAGCCACATACTCTGCATCATTTTTTCCTCAATCCATAAAAGACTGGAACGACTTGCCACGTGATATAAAAGTCTCTGACTCAATTAATGTTTTCAAAGAAAATTTGTATAAAAATTTTGATATAAAAACACCTAAACGTTATTATTCTATGGGTACGGGTAGGGGTAGTGTTTGGATACAAGATTACGTTTAGGTTTGAGTGGCTTAAAAGACCATCTCTGCAGATACAATTTAATACCATTCTGGAAATGTAGTCGCTGTAATGGTGATAGTCCAGAAACCATGATCCATTTTTTACTTAAATGTCCGTATTATAAAGATTTACGAAAAAAAAATATTTACTGGTATACAGTCTATTATTTGTCCTAGTGTAAATATTAATTTATTTTTTTCAAAATATAGTAACTATCTGGTTGATTTGCTGATATTTGGAAATGATGAATTTTCAACTGAAATATAATTTGAATATGTTCAAATTGGTGTTTGAATTTCTAGTAAAAAGTGATAGGTTCTATCTATTAGTATTAAGGATGGGGGGGGGTGTGAAAGTAAATAAATGTTTTCACATGTGTGTGTATATATTATTGTATTGCTTATATTCCCTGTTTTCTCTTTGTGTGTAAACATCTATTTATTTGTCTTGTCTTGTATATTCATGTCTTGTATGTGTTGTTTGAGGAGAGCCACTTGTAGCCTTCGGGCTGTTGCCAATCCCCTATAAATAAATAAAGCATTAAATTAAATTGAAAAGGAGCTTGAGAAAAGGGACAAGAGATGGGAAGATAATGAAAGGAAGACCAGTAGAAAGGGGCCTGGAGAAAGGAGGGAGGGATGGGATAAAGGAACAGAGGGCAGTAGAAAGAGATGACACACCCTGTCCACCCCTCCGACATGCTATTGAAATTCTTACTCATTTAGGTCAATGATAGCCACCTTTTATAAGTATTGTCAAAAATATAACGCAGTTTTTGAGGTGTCGGATTTATTAAAGCTTTATTCATAGTGTTTGATCCAAATACTGTAAATACAAAAAGAGAACTTGCATAAGTTAAGCAAAGTTTAGGATATATTTCGACCATCTCAAACAGTAGGTTCTTGTAACACGAATACACTCTGAGTACCAGTAAACCTGTTTTATACTTTTACTTAAATGTAACATCACATGTCGTCATGGCAATCCGGCTTGGTTATCTCACTATGTGAAACTTAATATATATATTTATATGCCTTTCGTATTAGTTTAAGCAGAGACATGTCCCTGATTTAAGGCAGCAGCAATTGGATTTCTCCCGGTCGGTGAAATTTTATTTATAGGACTATAATTTATTCGTGAAAACCTTTTTACCATCTGTTTACATCTCAGTTCTATTATTTTGGACATTACATGTATTTACAGTTGCATTAGTATTAAACAAAAAATATTTTTCAGCGCTAAAACGATTTTCCTCTAAAGATTTGAAAGAATTTTTTTTTGTTTTACCGGTATCATTATCGGATTATAGTGCGAATTTTCTTAGAATGTTATAAGTTTCTTCTTGCACATAGATTTTTTACCATACCAAGCTCTCAGCGGAGGTAACTTGACTTCAATCTAACGGGCGTGTCATAAGGTTTAAACCAAAAATTCAAAATTATTCAGGTCATACGAAATTTAAGACTAGAATTTATCGTAAGAGACGAAAATGATAAACAAGACTTATCCATATTGATATATAAAAGCATACTGATTTCAATATAAACGAGTTTATTTCTATGTTTTGGTTGAATTTCTATGGTCAATTATTTTAGAACAAAATTTGGTACCTGAAATTGTCAGTCAACAGGGAATTAGACACGAAATCTCTAGAAATTGCTAAAATGAACATGTATACCCGAAATATCATTCCAAAATTTTGCATGAAATTTCCCGTGCGTACATAATTTATGTAGCAGGGATTCTGCTATGATAATGCTATGTTGTGACTGAAGATGCATAGCACATTTTATTGCGCACTGGTAACGATGCCGAAACCGCACACGATGTGTTGTACACTGGCGACGATAACACAGATAGAATTACCGACTCTTTTATAAAATGGAGCTGCTTCAATCAAGGATAACGGTAACTGGTACTGATATCTGTATTATTATAGAGTAAACGATATGTTCTTTGTATTTTTTTTCATATAAACAGAGCATTTATCCGGAAAACTAAACATGTTTACTTTATACTTCAAAATACAAGTAATGTCATATGCATAGTTATTGACAACACAGCACACGAGTTTGTACACCAACACATCTATATATATGGTCATTTACTGAAACTACTACACGTGTGTATAATTGAAAATCGTTTATAAATGCAATCAACATTACAGCTGTGTCAAATTACAAGATCATAAAATAAGTATATTTGATTACTTGTACTAAATAGGAGACATCGATTTACATGTGTTAAAATGGTCCTTGGCTAAATAAAGTCAAATGTGTGTGTTTGTTTTCAAGAAAACGTTATTTATTTCAACAAAGGGTACTAGCCTATGCACAGAATGTTGATGCACTGAACTTAAGATTTAAATAAAATCAAGGCAACTTAATTTCATACTCAGTTCCAATCAAAGCACCTCTAAAAAATCAGATAGCATGACCTTTTCAGATATTTTAAAAAATGGCCTTAGTGTCCATCAAGTCATAATTTGCATGGAGCTGTACTGGCAACAGTCTTGATGAGATATATCAGACATATCATAGCCAAGGACATACGAGCAAAATGTCACGATAGCCTACATTGTTAATTTCTTTCTAACAAATTTCTCTGAAGTTCTCTCATATTTTTCCCAGTCATGCATCTCAGTAAACCACATAAGATATACAAAGGACAGCTATTTATTTAACATCATGATTCTGAAGGAGAGTATTTTTACATACATATTTATTGTTTATTTCTGACACATAGAATTTAAGATAGGTATGATACCCACTAAATGAACATATAAAATCTATCCAAAGTGTTAAATTAATCGCTAACTATAACCTGGAGTACACGTTTCGGTAAGTACCTTAGTAAAATTTACGAAAACTGTTGCCTGCTCTGTGAAGACAATATTTTTTTTTTCAATTGGTTTGTTATTTTTTCCACATTTAATGGATGTTGCGAATGCATTAATACATTGTACCTATAGTTTTTTAGTTGTATAAATAATGCTTCTTTACAAAGGCTCAATATTTTTGAATTTGGTGCACAACAGATAACTCAATGCTATCTTAATGGTGCACAAGTGGTTCTCAGTGTTTTTGTTTGACATTGTTTGAGGAAAATGAGTATATGATATCCACTTCTTTATAAAAAATTCAAATATTTTGCATTATCATTTCTATGCAAAACGAGGTCTATATTTGAGATAATTTCCTACACCATTCGACACGAAATTGACTTCATTTACAAAGGAAGAAGTATAGCCATTTACCCTGGAATTTATTTCATTCAGCATACTAATTTTCCAAATGCATAAAATCTTCTCGAAAACTGTGGTAACAGGTCATCTGTTACATACACTGTCATAACAAAATCAAATCGAATGCATTTTCATACATTTAGATAACAGATTCAGCCACTTAACTTACCACTTATACACAATTTTGACAGTTGTTTGTAGGTTTTTCTTCAAAATTCTTTGCAAAGGACATCCGAAACGAAAAGAAACTAACTGCTGTTTGGAAGGCCAAATGTTTATTCATTCGTAACAAAAAAAATGGTTCTTGGTGTATTTTGTGTAGTACTATCCTCTCAAACACTGTAAAATAGCTAAAATGGACACAAAAAGCTATGTACGACAATGCTCAACAGCTAATAATCTAGAAAACATATAAGTGTAGCATATATTAATTTTATTTTCAAGAAGTACATTTACTAGAGACCATCTTACTCGATTTTCGGCAACATCTGAGTATATTCTGAAAATGATCTAGCATAGGAACACATTCACGCCTTAATGATCATACTTCTTTGTAAATAAAGAATTTAGCGTGACAATTTATAATTCACATCGCGAATTGGTTTTCGGTGTATTTTTGTTGTGTACACGTAAAGGGATATGGAGTAAATGTACTACACCAGACAACAATCTTAAACATTCACGATAGAACCCGCAAAACAAGACACTATTGTCGACGTCTAAATAAAAAAAAAATATTCATATCCCTTTGTTGATTATAGACACTCCGTCAGATCTGTATCATTGTACGATATTGAATGGGGATAATTATTTCCTTTTGGATAATAATTTTTAATACAGTAAAAAACTTTTCGATAAGTCGGTTTTCGAGCTAACATAACTATGTTTTGGAAAAATAACCGTGAAGTTTTTGAACTGCAATCAGCAAATTTTAGAAAAAATTCGTGAAATACTAAGCTTGTCTTGGCTGCTAAGGTTTTGACGATTTGATATTCATATTCAGGGGGAGGGGGGAACTTTGTAAATGAATAATTCAATCTTAGTGCCAATTAAAATTTGAAGAATTAAAGAATAATTTTTTTATACAAATGCAAATAAATTATTTTGATGTGACATTTGATGTGAATAAATAATTTTCGAAATTCTCTTGAAAACGAATATTTTTGTAGGTCAAAACCACACACCCTAAAATTCAAATTGTCGTCCCCTAAAAGCAATTAAAAATAGGATATACATATATTTATGGTGCTGACAAGTTTAATGACATAAACGCGAAACTTTTCTTTTAAATGAGCAAATAACATACGAATGCAGATATTTCTGAGACCATCACGGGAAATTTTAAATGTCATGAAGTTTCGTAAAAATAAACATTTTGCAAAATAAATGTTGGCAATTGAGTTAATCTTAAGATAAAAATGGTTTATTTTTTTTTAAATACATTAAAATAAACTAAAATAAATATCCATGAACACTATTACAATTTATCTATAAAATAGAATGATTTTGAAAATTTTAAGTAATAATAGATAAAAGGAACTAACTTGTACATATACGGTAACAAATCACTGTTATTAACTGAGTTGTACTGTCACAATCCGCCACAGTGCAACACAGTTATTTCAAATACTGTGGCTAACTGTCATGCACTGTTACAATTAAGGACAGTGCATGACAGTAACACCAAATACTGTCATTTACTGATATGTACTGTAACAATTCGGGAGAGTGCATGACAGTAATCGCAAAGACTGTCATTTACTGTGTGTTACTGTTACAGTACTGGAAAGTTAATCACAGTAATTAGGTATTACTCTTAATGACTGTCCCCGATTGGTACAGTTCTTGACAGTACTTAAAAGATAATTCACAGTACTACCACAGCATAGAACAGTGAATGACAGTGAAAAAATCACTGTTCCTGGTATGGACAGTACCTTTTTTTGTTCATAGTGAGTGCATTTTCTTGCTCAATATTGGTCGAGGCAATCAAGTTCCCATTCTGCATTTGAGTTCGTCACCTTCTGTATTAGGCATAAAAGCATCAAGAGCCATTTTTCAATTTTCTGTGCATCCGTCTAGGAAGTTCTAAGGGTTTAGACATTTGCTTATTGTTGACACGAGATGAAGATGAAGACCAACAATAAACCCCTTGTCCACTTTTTTACTTTGTTTTCCTTCATTAATTGGGAAACCAGTTAGCATGTTTGTTTGTTTGCATATGGTTTAACGCCACTTTCAGCGGTATTTCAGCTATATCGTGGCAGTCTGTTTAAGTGATGTTCGAAGCTCAAGTACGTAGAGAGCAATCTGGTGCAGGTACCTGACATAAGTTTTCATTTAAGATTGCATGTCAAGTCAATGATCATGAACTCTTACTTTATTTCTTCTTTTCCTCCTATTATAAACCCTTTATGCACACGTACATAAACATGAACTGAATGCACAATATTGTTTTTGATATAATTCATGATACATTTTACTCTATTTAAGGCATATCTAAATGATAAGTCAATGGACATATTACAGCCACTTTCATCTCTGTACTGAAAAAAACCTACAAAAAATGTAACATGACCCATTTTTGTGGTAAACATTTCATCATAGCATTATATTTTGTCATACTCATTTTTCTTTGAAAAAGCCAATATCTTCAATTTTTTTTTACAATGGCCGTAGAATACGGAATGTACAAAGGAGTGGTATTTAAAAAAATGATGCCCAAGAACACAGCAAAATGAGAACACAGAACAATGACATTAGACAGCTACAAAACGTCAAGGGGATTAAAGATAGAACAACACTGATCTGTAGACCTGTAATTAAACTTGCAAGAATTTTGTGGCCAACCACTTGCATACCAAGTTAAAAACATTATGTTTCCTTTTTCAAAGGTTAAAGGCATGAGACACAAGGACCCACAACTTGGGGTATCACAAAACTTGCCACTTCGTAGAGTGTGCTATCATACAAGTGTGAATCGGCAAAATAATCATCATAGAAGAATCAGTCTGTGAGACTATTGAAAGAGAAATATTACTAAAATAAACAGCATTAATTTTAAACAGCAATAACTGTTTTATAGGGAGTCACATCTATTGTTTCTACTAAGATAATGATCTCACCGATTTACACTTGGACAATAGTGATAGTTGTAACAAGATATATGCTAAAATATCACTTCCTTACACAATAAAATATTCGGTCTGCTGTTTGTCCTAATGGAATTGTATGAATCATGCATTCTGTTCAATGACAAATGGTTTGAGTTAATATCATTCACAGAGTTAAACTGAAATTTATTTAAAATATCCTTTAATCAAACATTTTTTTATAAAAATGCACATTAAATTAGGATTGGTCAGTTCTTTCTTTATCGAACATTGACGTCACAAAGAAATATTATACACCTGTACGAAATAAACTACAAATATGATGTCCCTACCCACGTCTCTTTAGGAAACAAACATACATTTTTGAGTAAATATATATGTAAATGCAGAATTAACAATAGAGCAGCCTAATTTCAGACCCCTTTGCAACGCCAAACAAAAGTTTTGGAAAAATTCCATTTTTAAAAAATTGTAGAAAAAAAATACAGGTTCAAAATTGCACAACTTAACATAAAAAGAATGTAGAATTGTCAACAAAATATACCCTGAGTCTGAACAAAACTCAATGGATACAATTTAAATTCAAGGATGGTCCCGCCAAGATTTATGCTTTCAAATAAATATTAAGGATTTAAAATTGGATACACACATTAGGTGTTAATGAACAACTTTGAAGTTAGTTGCGATTATGAAATCCTTGAAATACAACATGTACTATCAGAAAGGGAAATATTCAGGGTTTCTAACGCAGTAAAAAAACAACATAGTGTTCTCATAATTTAAAACTTGAATTTGACTTTTTTTTTCATTTCATATAATTTCTTTTTATACAAATGGTATAGTTATTAACATGACAATAAGTGGATGAGTACTGATACCTTCCTCACGTACAATTCAAATGTGTTTTCAAAGTGGTGTCTCTGTAACCAAATTTTAGGCCATAAAAAGGCTACAGCAAAAAATTAAGACATAAAAAAATTGAAAGAACAAGCATCAGATGTTCAAAATGGTCCATCTTTAAATTAATAACACATTTTATAACTTTAAGCAATAAAATATTGCGTTCACAAACCGTTACATGATAGAAACATACCATCAAATTAAATACAAATACACAATGCTTGGACATTTATAACAAAATCTCTTCTATTGTTGTATATTTAAAGCAAAATAATTTCAATAGCTAAATGTTACTTTCACCAAAATTGTTAAAGTTGTTTAAAATTATGATCAAAATATAGTGTTATGCTCCTTTTTTACAACAACACAAAAGAAAATATATTTTAGTATTTAAGAATTTCTAATTGAAGTATATCCAATTTGCAATAACACGCTTTCGATCATCAATTAAAACTCGCACTTTGACAAAACATAAGGCAGCTTCACCAGCATTGTAGATGTGCAAATCTTCACGCAAATATATGATGCATGTGGTTGCTTCATCTGTTTGCTGAATTGTGCTTGCTATCATGCAAATTCAAAAGTAAGCTATTCATTGCTGTTCCAAAATAAGTCCAACCGGTGCTTTTGTTTTAGATATTTAAAAAAAATGCCTTCAATTTGTAAATAATGCTTCATTCGTCCTTTTGGTTCATTTTAATAAACATGCCAATTTGATTTACATAGTGTGACCAGAGTCCTCTCATGAAATTTGTGCACAATTTTTACAGGCATAATATTAAAGGTCAGTCTGTCTAAACACTTAAATTAAATTTTTGACAATTCTTTTATCTTCTTTCCACACAGAGAAACACAAATGTATATGAGTATTTGTAAATAATAAAAAAAAATAAAAGGAACGAGATGAACATTTTTTTAAAGACTCTGAAAAAAATGACCAAGATAAGAACCAGAGTCTCCCAGGAGTCTGTACCGCTCAACTGGTTTTCACTTGCCACAATCAGGGTAACGTTGTAAGTTTTACAGTTGATCTTCAGTCTCTCAAACTTTCGTAGCTCGAACACCACCAATATCTTGAACTGTATTTCAAGTCTGATCATGTTTTCTACATTTCTTTGATGGGCTTTTTTGACTTCCAACTTTTTAGCAGCCATTTGAAAATGGCAGTCAACAAACAAATTTCAACTCCGATTTTGAAGTAGTGAAATCAATATCCACTTGGATACCAAATTTGATTGAAATCAGATAATGTTGAATTTTCCGGCCTTTTTCGGTGGTCATTTTGAAAATGGCGGTGAACGCACAATTTTTAACATCAGTTTTGAAGTTGCGACATCAATACCTATTTGGAAACCAAGTTTCATTGAAATGGGACAATGTTGAATTTTCCCGCCTTTTTTTTGGCGGGTATTTTGAAAATGGCGGTCAACGAACAATTTTCAACACCAGTTTTGAAGTTGCAACATCAATATCTATTCAGAAACCAAATCGGACAATGTTGAATTTCCAACCTTTTTTGGCGGCCAATTTGAAAATGACCGTCACCATTTTCAACACCAGTTTTGAAGTCGCAACTGCATGGCAAACATTTCATCATGTTACACTATTCCTTAACCTTCTATAGTTTCGGAAATAAAAAGACGAAAAACAAGAAATTTTTTAGAAATTCTGTGAAAAAAGGGCAATAACTCCTACAAGGGTTTATGGATTTTCCTCAAAATTGCAGGGTGGGTAGATCTTGGTATGCTGAACATTTTTGCAGTTAAAATTTGACCTTTTCTTTTACACTTTTTGAAATAAAAAATAAAAAAAGCAAAAAATTTGCCTTTTAGGCCAGGTGAGCTAAAAACATGTTAAAGTTGTCTTAATAACTGCAATATTAATGTTCAAAAATTCCAAAATCATGGTCATGGACCTAAGGATAAGAAAAAAAAATAGTAATGCTGCACTATTACATGATACACAACCACGTTTCACAAAATGTCAAAATTTAAAGGGGCATAATTCCAGAATTCTATGTACATCTGAATCCAAAATTTAACTTAGTCTGTGTATTGTGGTAAAAAAAATTACATACAAAGTTTTGAAACAGAATGTTATTTCATTTACACGTTATCAGTCTGAAACCCTAAAATTCACAAAATTTCAAAGTTTCAAGAGGCATAACTCCAGAACCCCTTGAACCTCTGAACCCAACTTCCCACTTGGTCTAAGCCTTGCAGTAAACAATTTGCATATCAAGTTTGAACACAATTTGTTTTTTTTCAATTACAAGTAATCAGTCAGAAACCCTAAAGTTCACAAAATTCCAAAGTTTCCAGGGGCTTAACTGCAGAATCCCTTGAACCACTGAACAGAAAAATCAAACTTGGCCTTAGTTTTGTGGTAAATAATTTACATTCCAAGTTTGAAGACAGTATGCTATTTAGTGTACAAGATTTCGGTCAGAAACTTTCGAGGGACGGATAGACGGACGGACACACGACTGAGGGTATCACATAATACCTCGCCATCATGTGTGTCATGGTATAACAAGTAAAAACTAGAGCTGTCGCCGAATGACAGGTATTGCCCCGCTAAATGAACACTGAATCAATCGAGTAAGTGCAACTTTAAGTGAGGTCACATTACAAATAGGGACATGATGAAATTCTTCCATTTTTTTTTCAAAAAAAAATATACAGTTGAATTATCTCCCTTTCAAAATGTCGACCAGCAACTATATTTCTATGTGGTGAGCCCTTAAACCATTTCTGTTGGTGGTTGGCAACCTTTCTGAAAAGTTTTATCGAATTTAAGGCACTTAATGCCCTTGTTTCACTAAGATTCTTTTTTTCAAATCAAGTGATAATCATCAAAGTAAATTTTTACCCAGGTGTTAAGGAAATATTTACCATATTTATTTGTATGCAAATCAATAACTTGAAAGTGTTTGTATATGGTATGAAAGTCTCGTCATTTGACACCGATAAAGTGCGACAAAAATGCAATTTAAAAAAAATGTGTCCCGCCAAAACATGACGTTGAATATTATGACGTCCAAATTTGTGATTGAAACGTCGTAAGTTTTAGATATAAATGCAACTTCAGGGTACAATATATGTGACCGGAAGTTTCAAAATTGAACGAAGCTTACAGACTATTTTCTTGAGCAAGTTTAAAAATTAATTCTAGAAAAATACCCTTCCCTGCAGAAAATTGTTCTTTACTATCCAAAAATGGGCACATGTCTCTTGGTTTGGTCTTTATTAAAAGCCCCTTGCCTTTGGAATTGGCTAGCTCTTCCATTGGAAAGATAACTCCAATAAGTTATAGCAAAAGATATACCCTGGTTACTGGGATTTCCTTGCAGCACCCAAAATAATTTACTGGACATCAAAAAAGAAATTTGTTGAGGTCAGCCAAGCTTTTTTGGAAAGCTGAACCTTGTTTATAATACATGTTATGTATTCAGAATTACATGAATATAACAAGAAATTGTCATATTGACAGGAAGGCAACCCCAAGTACTCACAGTGCGAATCCACACATTCTTTCTTGTTACGTGTGTTGGAATCTGTAAGGTGTATCTACCATAACACAACACATGGTCACATGTCACCCCCCCTTTTTTTCAAACGATCTACAAGTAACTTTCTCAGTAGTAGACGACAATGTCGAGATTCTTCAAGTACGTGTGACATGCAAGATTTGCAGACACCTCATCCCTGGATGCAATCAATCATTCGCATTTGACTTACTAGCAGTTATATAGTGCGGTGCATGTGTTGTTTTGCTTGTCAAGTGGAAAATCATATAAAACGCTAACAAATGCGGACCAAGTTCCGTGTTTGCAGAATAAATTACAAAGTACAACAAATATTATTTATACTCACCAAAATTACAAAGCAATCCTCTCCATTTTTTTTCATAAAGTGTGTGTAATGTGTTCTACCAACGCCGTGGCGTATGAAGTAAAAAGCCTCCAAACACATGCACTGTATCTCTCATTTGATTGGGTAAGTGACTGATAAGCCGACCATCCTCAGTTAATTGACCGCGACTAATTTCTCCCGAATTTCCTATCAGATCCATATTAGTTGTAATAAAAATTGACAAAAGTAATGAAATAAAAAAATATGTAAAAAGTACCCTTTATCTGTAAATTTGTATGTATGATATTCTCAATACACTATGCACGTGATGCGATATAGCTAGACTTGGCTGTGGTTGGGGGAGGCTACCGGGGGGGGAGGGTATTTCCCATATATTGGTATACGATGTGTGTTGTGTTCGGGTCGATGTTTTTCAGGTTCTGGGGTATCTTTTTAAGTGCATTAGTATCTTTTTGATACATATACCATAACTTGAGTATAGTTTCGGTTATATGTTTTAACAGCCTGGTATTTGCCGGGGTATTCGAATGACACTAAATGGTAAGGGGATAAAATTTTATCACATCAAATAACTTCCACAGCAGCCTCTATATAACATCTACTGTAAATCCTACAAAAGCAACATGTATGGTATAAATTTTAAAAGGTACCTTTTTGTTGGTATTTGTTCGTGTATATACTTTGGTATTGATTCGGGAATACTTTTATCTGCTATCTTGGTTTTGATTCGGGTGTGACTTTTATGTAAATGCACATAACCGTCAAAATTATACCATGTAACCCCCCATCTGGCGGAGGCTTAGATGGTCCGGGGCTACCCCTATATTTCCAGTATTTGAAATGGTAAAGCAACGAAACCCGAAACTGGTCTTCCAAAGAACTAGTTGGCTGAATGATTGTACCCAAGGCTGCCCACCCTGGCCGTTTTACCACCACTGCCTACCCATCCCATTCACGTATACACTTTATTCTTAAGACTTAACTTCTCCCTTTTGTTCTACTTAAATATGATGAGTAAGTTCTCTAAATTCTTTTTAATCAAATTTAATACATTAAATATTTCAAAGCATATATATCTCCAAATGATCAAAGTAAAGTCCTTTGATTCATGTACATGTTTAATTTATTTTCCATTGATAAATCCTATGGAAATTTGCGGTTTGTTTCCCAATAAATTACCAGTAAACTATATTTATTTCTGAGTTTACATTTTCAGTAAATTTGGAAAATTTTGAAGTTGAATTACCAGTAAACGTCAAGTAAATTTATAAACCATGGTTGAACGAAATTTACTTGATAAAGTTAACTACAGTAAGCGCATCTATTCATGCAGTGTATGCATGAGAAATATTCTCCTTATTTTTGAATGAAATTTCCATAGATTTAGAGATTGCAAGTATTCAAATGAAGTTGGCTTTGGGACCAGCACCGAAGTACTGGCTACTGAGTTGGTAAATACAGTCGGGGACTAAGAGTCCACCAGCAGAGGCATCGGCCCAGTGGTAATACATAACAAAAAGAAAAACGAAGTTTTTGTGAATGTAGGTTCTGGATATCCATATTTCGACAACTTATATCTCTTCAGTGCAAATCAAACACATCTGGGAATCAATAAATCGAAATATTGTGTGAAACCTGAATGAAAACATTACCAATAGAATTTAAAAAGAAAGGCCATAATCAGCCAAGAACAGAGGTATGCATTAGGAAGATACTACTGAGTTTTAAAGAAAATATCCTTAAATTTAAAAATTGCACGCTTTCAGATCAAATTGGCTTTCAGGCCATCACTGAATGACTTGCTACTATGTTTTTGAATACCCTCAGGGACTTATAGTCCAACAACAGAATCATCCGCCCAGTGGTAACAGATAACAAAATACCGAAGTTACTGTGAATTAAGTTTCTGCATATCTGCATTTTGACAACTTATTTCTCTTCGGTGCAGATCAAAATCAAAACATTTAGGAATCAAATGACGAAAATATTGTGTTAAATCTTAATGAGAAATAAAAGTAATTTATATAATAAAATTATCACCTGTTGACTTTCTATTTTGTAATATTTTACCGGAAGACTTCTTGCCTTACTTGGAGATAAAAAACTATGGCGCGTAATCGTATTGTACCGTCTTTTTTTGCATTATTTCAATACATTGTATTTATTTTCAGAAACAACAACAAGGGAAGACTAAACTGTTTTGGGTGCAGTGTGGGATACCAAAAGAAAAAGATAAAGATCGACACTTGTGCATAGATATTTTGTTAAGCCTTACACACACACACACACACACACACACACACACATACGCACAAATATATATATATATATATATATATATATATATATTTATTTATTTATATATTTATATATATATAGAATGAGAGAGAGTGAGAGAGAGATTATGGAAAACAGACAAGGCTTGTGTCATGTATTCCTATACATTTTAGTATTTTTGTTTCTATGTACTTTAGTTGCATTATCACTTATGGTTTTAATGAATGCTTTAATAGTTAATACTCCAACATGGCTTGAACGATTATCTCTTTTTTAATGTACCAGATTGATATGTTTAATATATTTGGATTTCTTTTGGAGCCCTTGACATTTTTGTTCTTAATTATTTTCTATTATGTAACACCACTGATGAAATGAGAAATCACTCTTCACTGTGTAAAAAACTTTCACGTCGATCCCGGAAAGTACTCAGTGTGACAAAAAGCATCGATTTTTTCATTTTAGGAAAGAAAAAATTCAGAATGATTTAATAGCATATCATAAAAGGAGGTGACAATAGTTTTAATGATTGCTGTCCTAAAGTAACTTAGACTACTTTATTTAAAAGTTACGGTTTTGTCTTGAAACGCATTTCGTGAATAGTAAACGATTGCAGCCAGACGAATGCAATTTTATAAACAATAATCTATGCAATATCGAGTAACAAGTCATCAAAAAACAATGAAATGCAGCAGACAATAAGAGAAATAAGCACTTCAAAGTTGAAAAATATGGCAAAAAAACCAAAACAAAACAAAAATATAGGATTTCAGGGGACATATGAAAAATAACACGGTCAGTGAGTAATTAATTGGTCATTAGATGAATCGGTGAAGGCGTCAAAATAGCTTAGAATAACCATTTTCATACTAACACTTACAAAACAACGGCAGTAGAATACCGAAGGAACAAAGGGGTGAAATTCACAAAAATCGAAGTCCAAAGACAGGGCAAAAACGAGAACACAGAAAACAAAAACGTTAGACACAAAAACAATGACGCCAGACAGACACAAAGCAAAGAACCAGAAACCACAACATTCAGAACAAGGGCACTCACAGTGTGAACTCCAGTGAAACTGAGAGTGACATCAGGTGCTCCGGAAGGGTAAGAATGTCCTTCTCTGTTAACAGCACCCGTCACACTGTGGGTGATTCAATCCGGGAAAATGTCAAAGTCGGTAGTCAAATCCGGGAAGACGTGAATCTACCTGAAAAGTCCACTTTCATTTGAGATACTGACACGTCATATCTTTCAATGATGCTATGGTGACGGCCATAGAATTTCTTGAGATTAACAATGGTTGAACAAATCCCTGACTAAGCAGCTTTTGGGACAGTGTTTATGCTTTGTTCACAAATTCACTGTACAAACTACAAGCTCGACAGTAACGAATCAACTGTGAAATGTACACTCCATAGGCTGGAGAGGTAGGTATATTGCTGCTAAGGAAGGGAAAGTTCACAATGGGAAATTAATATCATCACTCTTGTCATATAGCTTAGATTTCAAACGTCCATCTTCGTCAATATACAATAAAAAATCTAGGTACAGAGCTGAAGTAGGTGTTTCAGTTGTTTCTTTAATTTCAAGCTCATTTGGATAGATCTGATGTAAATAATCCTTAAATTTAGGATTATTAAGAGAAAGCACATCGTCTATGTAGCGGAAGCTGAAATTAAAGGACTGGGCTAAATGTTTTTTTGTTTTCTTTGAATAAGCTCTTGTAGAAACTTGGCCTCGTATGAGTAAAGGAAAAGGTCAGCTAAAAGCGGCGCACAGTTTGTTCCCATAGGAATTCCTATTGTCTGTTGGAAAACACGACCTCCAAATTCGACAAAAATATTGTCGATCAAAAATTCTAACATTTTGATTACGTCAGTCTCGGTGTACTTCTTATTCTTATTTCAAAATTTAGACTTGTACACTTTGGTTTTAATTATTATCTAAATTTGTGTAAATTCTAAAACCTAAGGTTTAACTCCCTCCATCGTAGTTTTGTCCTTCGCTATATTTGATATAACTTATTATATGGATTTTTTGGCTTTATGCATTTTAAATATTTTTAAAATTGTTGATTTCCTTTGTTTGGGTTCTAGTGGTGCTGACGAGGAATTGATTTTCGATATGGCCTTAGAGCGCATTAAAATTAATTGCAGTCGGAGTTAACATATGCTATGGTCTCAAGTTCATTTACTCCATATCCTTTTGTAAAATATTGTAACCTGTTAAATCTGTCAAATGAAAAAAAGGATCAAATGATTGCATGTAGATAAACGTGTTTAACAGAATTCGATTCATATCAGTGCCATTTTCATACCTAACATGTTCTTAAAACATTTCACCCTTAACATCAAGAACAATTAAAAAAAATATTATTTTTAAACAGTTTAAGATGTGTGGTCGAGAGAACATAGTATGCAACCCGGTTCTTAGTTTAAACTTAATTGGCTTTTCTTTCTTTTTAATATACCTTCCTTAAAACAGCCTGTTAATTTACAAGTTTTAGTGACAAATTTTACTTTTCAGTGACCTACATTAAACTACATTAACTTTACATTAAAGACACCAAACATCTGCAAAACACACATATACCACAACAACACTAAACACTGAAAGACAACTACATTATATAGCAATTCATAAGTAAAATAAATATCCAACATGAATAAAGCCTCCCCTTTCAAAGAAAAAAAAGAAAAAAAAAACAAAACAGACAAACAAACAAAAAAAAAACAAAAAAAAAACTAAAATTGAAAACATTTTGTTTATGTTTGTTTTGAAATTTTCACAATAAAAAAAATCGCGTTGTACATATCAACAGTGCATAATCTCTTTTCATGTAGTTTGGAATATTGACTTAAATGCAATATAAACGAAATCTGAGAATTTTCAGAATGTTTGCATGTTCTTAATTTCTCTGATTAATCGTAATATCTGTCAANAAAAAAAAAAAAAAAAAAAAAACAGTTTAATTAGCAGTTGTTTAGTAGGAAAAAGTACGTTTGTATCTTAAAACACAGAAAATTATACTCCATATTCTACAAAAACTTTCTGAATTGTATAACCACATATACGGGTGTTTTTTTTTATCTAGAGAAATACAAGAATTAATGTCACTTGTAATTCGAACTCAACGTACACAACTCAAGTTTAATATATATTTTGATGTTGGAGAATAATGACAATTTTCAGGATTTTAGAGTAGTATTAAATCCAAACACCATTCATGAGGTAATTTTTAATTAAAATCACGAAGACTTTTTTTTTCTTTTTTTTATTCTAAGATAAACATTTATCGTATGTAATCGTATTATTCATATGCAAAAAATTAGTTATAGAATATACTTTTCTTATCAAATGATCAACGCAAAATTGACAAAGGCAAAAATTATAAATTTCGTAATTTTCGCAATATCTAAATTTAAGAAAGTTGTGTTCAAAACTAAGGAATATCTCCCTCTCGCATAGCTCTGTCCTTAGCTGGTTTTGTATTTTTTTAAATGACATATTGGTAATGTTTTCATTATTAGCTTTTACACTTAATTCGGTATTTAGTTATTCGGTATATAGACTTCCTAATGTTTTAATTTGATCTGCACTGAAGAGTCATAAGTTTTCGAAATGCGCATATGCAGAAACTAAATTCACAGTTACTTCAGTTTTTTGTTATGTATTACTTTTTCCACGCTTAACTTTAAACTGCGTATCTACCATCAAATTTGGCATCTTCTACACCAGATTACACTCATTTAAGAAAAATAAATATTGAAGTAGAATAATTTAAGCGTGTTTGTTTTGTACATGCACAGATGATAAAGCACAGATAAATGAAATTACAAAATACCGATGTTACTGTTAATTAAGTTACCGAAAGTAACACTCTCAGTACACTTACCTTTTTTCTGAATTTCGTGCGTTTTTTTTTTTTTTTTGTTTTGTTTTTTGTTTTTTTTTTTGTTGTTTTTTGGTTTTGTTTTCTTGTATTTTTTTCTTCTTGTTACTATTGCTTGAATAAAATGTTAATGCCACGTTTTCTTCATGAATTATTAACCAAGTGTATATCTAATACAAAGGCACACGAATACCGAAGCAAGGTGGAAATTGGTATTCTAAAATCATAAATACAAAATCACGGCAACTCACATCCAGCACGAAATATTCTTAAATGAAGGACTGCTGTTAGAGAATTGCATAACTCATTTTGTCTCAAATATATATTACATCTCCACGTGAGTATCCTGTTATCTTTAAAACTTAGTCAACGAACCAAGGGAGATAACTCTCCAAATGTTTTCGGAATAATATCAAATGGCAATGCTTACGGTTATTCCTGTTGTTCAATGAATACATGTCTCATATTGAATAAAATTGAACTAAGGAACCACTTGAAAATGTTTATTCAAATCAAAGTTATTTCCAGTTTTAAATAATGAGTTTTGGAGATAGTCGTATAATATTTTGACTTTCCAAAATAAACACCATGTGTATAATTTGACATGTTGTAATATTTTGCATGTTTGTGGTAATTAAAATTGTAATGGCTATTAATTGTAATGCATTACATTTTTGATGTAATGCCAAGTGATAGGTATTGAAAATTTTCTTTATTACATGTAATGGTAATTTATTTAATATAATCACAAAAAGGCTTTAATGGTAATTACTTTGAAATACATTTGTCATTTTGCATGATAAACCTATAAGGTATTGCTCTAGCTCTTCATTAATAGATAACAAATCCAACTCTGCACAAGTCAATAAAAGACATCTTTATTTTATCAATTTTCAAAATATAATCAAATAATGAAGAAAAATAATTTAATATTCACCTTTCATTTATATTTGTTTCTTATTTTACAGACACCTTTTTTAGTCATTTGTTTAAATTCTAAAACATAAATATCATTTCCATTGTTCTATTTTTTGTACAAGTTATGATTTGCATGAACATATTGTTGAAGTAATTACGTGTATGGATGCATCATACAAGCAATATTCTGTTAAATTTGCATTGTACAAGTTATTGCGTATGCATTTTTTCAATCAAAATAGCAATAACTTGTACAAGGATGAAAGAATCAGAGTTCCCGGCTTATATTTTCCTTTACTACTTATCTTGTGATAGAACTTTCAAAGTTCAATAGTAAGGTCGAAAACAGATAAAAAAGCGTTCATGAAGAGGAAAATGCATAATGATTGCGTATCTCTTTGGTGTTGTTTTTTCTCCTACTTGAAATTATTGGCCTTATTATTTATTGTTTCTACCTAGCCTTAAATATTTTGGAAAATTAATCTCATTAGCTTGGATACCCAAGATACTCTCTCAACAGCAGAGCAGTAACTTCTGTTGAACTACTCATATTCTATTATAGTTGAAGCCTTTTGCAAAAAGGTAAGTCGTTACTGAAGCTATAGTAATCAGCTATAATACTGGTAATTGGAACTTATTACATTGAATCAATCCAGCATTATTAACAGGAAATTAACTCTTTATTTATAACTATTATCTTAATTTATTTCAATTCTGAATCCCAAGGCTTAGCTCCCCTCATCGAAATTGTGTCCTTAGCTATATTTGATATTACTGATTAATACGATTTCGTTTGGTTTTATGCATTCTAAACACATTTTGTAAGTTGTCTTTATTTGGGTTCTAGTTCTGCTGATGAGGAATTAATTTCCAATGGAGAAGCTCATTAAATTAATTGCAGTTGGAATTAAATATGTGTTATGGTTTTATGTTTATTTTTCCATATCCTTTAGTAAAAAGGAGGGGATATTAAGTAAATGAACAATCAAAATATACTCAAACCATAAACTAAGCAATCGGACAATGATTTTTTTATTTTCTATTTATTATCTTTGGTCTACTAAATTCTAATGTTTCTTTCACTTTTTTGCAAAGTTATTTTTTTTTTCACTCCCAATGCTCCTAGTACACCATTTTCTTCTTGGTACGTTACATATGCATTTGCATTTCATAATTAAAGTGGGAAAGCAAAAATTCAAACCAGGACCTCTGAAGTCGTATCATTGTGCAAGAAATTACCATTCTACTAGTAATTACATGTTTAATCCAAATTATGTAGGTTATAACTTGTACGAACCATCTTACAGGTAATTACTTCTACGCTATTCTCTTACAAGTAGTTACATTTACAAAATAATAACCTGTACACCGCATATACAATTCATTACGCATTCGCCCCCTGATTTCTAAAACCATTTTTTTCCACTAAAATTAGATTTTATTAGAAATATACAAAATGTTTATATAATAATTAAGATCATGTTATTGTTGACTATCAAAAACAACTATGAAAGCGTTGTTCCATTTGCTTTATATAACTCTATATTTACAGGAATATTGTCCCATGTACATTTACTCCATATCCTTTTATTTGTTGATTATCAATTAATTTAGTTTTACTCACATGATCTTTGATCTGTAAAATGAAGTTATTTTTTTTTAATTTTCAATAAAGATTGGTTAAACAAGTACTAAAGTATATGACAGTGAAAACAGTTATTTTAAATAAAACAAAGTTGTTTTAATCTGATTTTCAATTAAACTGTTAAAAAAAAATAAAAGCTATTTGAACTTTTGTCTCCTTGACATTTACCCCATTTCCTTTTTTTCATATTTTGTAAGAAAATATTTTCATTCTCAACTTTTCTATTTTTTATATCCAAAAAATGTTTTATATCGTGTTATTATTGACAAACCAAGTTAAAGCTATAAATTCCCTGTTATAATTAATGTATGCTTGTTATCTTCACTAGATTCAATTTGAAATAATCATTTCTGTCTTCGATTTACATGTATAGATTGGATTTAAAAACTCTAGAAATTGCATTTAATGAGAGTGTCAAATTACAGACATTAGTCCCCTTTACCCCCCTCCCTACACACTTCAGGGTTACTATTAGAAATATTTCTACATCATGTCATTTCCATTTTTCCATATTTGTAATGTAATATTATTAATTACATAGGATATGTAATTTGATTAATTAAACTGGTCTTGAAAATTAGTGTAATGGTAATGGAAATGTTATGGGCATTTTTCTTATGTAATGGTAATTTAATTAACTACATTTGCAAAGCAATGACCCTGACCCTGGAAACAGAACAAGTAAAGCAACTTTATGAAGGTAAAAGCCATGTATTAAAAAGTTACTGAGACAGATTTTGTAAAGTAAGGAATCTGTACTTATTTTAAAGTGTACAAGGCCATTTCAATTTACAAGCTGAAATTTTATTGTAGGAATGTGTATTACTAGTTGCCGTGGTGTTGTAACCGCAGGTTGCTGATCTACTACACCTTAACTTGCGATTAAGGAAACGTTAAAAGTAAAGTTCAATTTCGAATGATAACATAACTCCCAGTGCAATGGAAAAATGTATAACACAAATTTGCGGAATTATTCATATGAGTCTTAGTAACTAATTGCCAACTAATGTACATTTAGTTTCTGTATACGGCCATTTCGACACCTTATATTTCTCTATTGCGAATAACATCTAAACATTATGAAGATCATCACGTCAAAGATGTTGAAAATCTGATAGACAACAAAAAATTACATGTGATCTATATTGAAAGTCAAAACAAAGCTTTGCATGAGGTATACTGTGAAATTACTATTGTTCGTGGGGTTCCAATTTTCGTGGATTTCATGGTTTGCTTAAACCACGAAACTAAGTTCCCAACGAAATGAATTTTTCCATAGAGCTTTAATGTATGGAATTCGAAACCACGAATTTAAGTACCCATGAAATAGTGATATTTCTGAAAACCACGAAAATTGATGACCACGAATAAAAGTACTTCCACAGTATTCCCCTTAGTTTTCCGAAAAATTACAAAAATTTAAATATATCACGTTTTCAAATAACAATGGAAACATCATGAAATGGGGCTTATAACAAAATTAGCAAACAGAGTTGTCAATTGAAAAAATTAAAAAGGAAAGCAGACAATGTATGTTCAAAGCCACAGGAGGCATTGTCAGCCGTAATTGTCCAGACTAGTACGGGCATTTAAAAAAGACGGGTTAAATAGCAAAATATCGACGTAACTGTTAATTTATTTTCTGCATATGCGCATTTCGACAACTCATATCTCATCAGTGCAGATAAAAGCAAAATGTCTTTAAGTCCAATCACCAACCTGCTTTGTTGCATTCAAAACCTCCGCTTCTATTGCTTTACTGTCAAAGACATCACGTGAGTACGGCACAGAGAGGGAAAAGGAAGACACACGTACAGATGAACAACACTAACTATATTAAAACTATACGTGGGATCCAGTATCCAGTAGAATGAACGTTTTTGCCTCCTATAAAACAATAATTTTAGCCTTAATTTATAGCCAGGTGACCTACCCCACTCCCCATCCCCGGCTGACCAATTTACCTTCCGACCTTTATGCTTTAATACCATAATATCACACAAAATATGAAAAAACGTATAAAAATAACAATAAGTTAACTTCCATGAGAATACAATCAAAGTATGGTAATCAAACTGTGGCATTTGCCTAGTAATTGTTTTAAAGGAGTGCTGTAAAATTTTATTTCCGTTAAAAAATGAGCTATCGAAGTTAATCAGCAGTAGTTACAAAATATGCAATAAATTATATGTTTAACTGAAAATGAAATATGACAAAAATAGCTTTAAAAACTATTTTGGAACAATATCGGGGTTATGACGTATAGTAAATGTTCAATGTGTCTAGCTGCGACGAACATATGCGAATATGACTGATAAATAGTTGCATGGAGACTGAGCCTGAATCTCTTAACTAAAGAAATGTTTTTGTTGTTTCTGAATAGTCAAATATATTCAATTATGGTGGCCACGTATTTTTTTTTCTCGAATCGGAACGAAATGGGAATTCATTAAGAAGGACTGATTTCAGCACTGCAGTACAGTTCAGTTAAATTTGCAAATTTGCTTAAGTAATGTCAGAGCAGATTACGAATATGATGTTTTCTTTTGGGGTCAAATGCTAAACTCACTTCCTTGCTGACGGTCATATTTTTGCGAGGGCAGAACGAAGTAGGCTTCTTTGTAAAGGGACTTTCGTAAAATATTTAATTCAGGAGTTTGTCTTTTATTGCAGTGTG
>MJUU01044803.1:0-12827 GCA_002080025.1 Modiolus philippinarum
TTATATTACAATCAGCTATATACTTTCCTGTAGATATTTATAAGGGTATTACACCAACAAAAAAAATATAACCCACTGGTACATATCAGACTAAATGCCACCAAAGCGAAAGAGTGCGAGCCTGCTCTCAACCAAGTTTGCTAGAAAGCAACCAACACACGACACAGAATCAGAACCTCCAGATAATAATATTGAGCCACCTAAAAAGAAAGTACCTAAAAGAACGGACACTCAAGAGCTATGTACTGGCTGTAATCTAGAAGACCCGCCAAAAATATATCAAAAACAAAAAAGGTTGTCTGGCTGGCATGCGATATATGCAATAGGTGGTGGCATAGTGCATGTGCAAGATTCAACAACATTGAAGCACAAAGGATAGTAGATGAAAAAATTAAATTTTCATGTGCATTTTGCGTCATCTCCCAATCACCAATAATACACAATGCACAAAAAATTCTGTTAGAAGAAGGAGAGTGTCCTAAATCTGAGACTCAAACCAGGAGAGACCTTCTTATAAATGATAAACTAAATAAGTTAGTGGAAATAACAAAAACATTAATAACAGGCGAAGAATTTGGTAAAATTGAAAACGTCAAGAACACAGAAAAGAAACTACCCAAAATAACATCAGGAATCAGTGACTCTATATTGGTCATTGACCAAATTTCCACTGAAGATAACAAATCCCTTAGAGATAGTAGAAATATTAAAAAAGAACTCAACAAAATTCCTGTCCTCATTGATAAAGTTGAGGCAGCATATAGTCTACCACAAGGGGGTATAGCAATCCACCTAAAACAAAGTAAAGACAGGCACAACATCATAAGAAACTGGTCAGAAACTAACCTTGGTGGCAAGACAGTCATACATGAACCGTACAGTTGTAAGCAAGAAACTAAAGTGTGCTACCTACATAACATACCAACAACAGTAGAGGAGCACAGTATACCTGGAGACTTGGCCAAAAACTACAAAATATATAAGGTTCATCGCTTAACTTATAGAGACACAGGAAAACCCCTACCAGTGGTTAAAATAGTATTCTCTGACAGTGAATCAGCAAAAAAAGCTATAGAATCAAAAGGCCTATATATACCTGAAACAGATTCAAGGCAAATATTCGAACCAGAGAGAAAAACAAAAGTAGTTAGATGCTATAATTGCAACAGGCTAGGACATATCGCAAAGTTCTGCAGCTATAATCACACATGTAACAACTAGGGTGGGGAGAACTGTCACGACAAACTCTGTACTGTACTTGTGGGACCTTAGGATCAGGATCAGGATACTACAGGATATATTCCTGATTTATGCAGCCTTGATTTCCCTACATACGCTACTGGGAAATCTTGAAAGCGTCACTTGGTGTTCGTCGTCACGGGAATTGTCATTTTGTGTCTGTCACACAAAAGGCTATCATTTGGTGTCTGTTGTCCAATCTAGGAACAGTGGTTATGTGATAAGGAGTACATGAATTGGAGACTTGACTTTGTATACACTGGTACGCTTTGTTCTCTATCGTTGCATACGCTACCTTTCTTCATTTGATATTATATTGATGCCCACAATACTTCAACTTTCTGTAATTTAACATGAAATATATAAGAAAGAGCAGATTTTCTTCAATCGATAATATCGCTGCCCGCAATACTTCAACTTGCTGTAATTTAACATGAAATATATAAGAAAAGGCAGATTTTCTTCATTCAAAATTATATCAATGCCTGCAATACTTCAACTTGCTGTAATTTAACATGAAATATATAAGAAAAAAGCAGATTTTCTTCATTCAATATTATATCGCTGACTTTCTGTAATTTAACATGAAATATATAAGAAATGGCAGATTTTCTTCATTCGCTATTATATCGATGCCCGCTTTACTTCAACTTGCTGTAATTTAACATGAAATATATAAGAAAAAGCAGATTTTCCTCATTTGATATTATATTGATGCCCGAAATACATCAACTTTCTTATATTAACCTAAAGTATATAAGAAAAAGCAGATTTTCTTCATTCGATATTATATCGATGCCTGCAATACTTCAACTTTCTGTAATTTAACATGAAATATATGAGAAAAGGCAGATTTTCTTCATTCCATATTATATAGATGCCCGCAATATTCAACTTGCTGTAATTTAACATGAAATATATAAGAAAAAGCACATTTTCTTCATTCGATATTATATCGATTCCCACAATAAATCATCTTTCTGTAATTTAACATGAAATATATGAGAAATGGCAGATTTCCTTCATTCGATATAATATCCATGCCTGCAATACTTCAACTTGCTGTTTTTTGACCTGAAATATATAAGAAAAGGCAGATTTTCTTCATTCGATATTATATTGATGCCCGCAATACTTCAACTTTCTGTTAGGTTACCTAAAATATATAAGAAAAAGCAGATTTTCTTCATTCGATATTATATCATGCCTGCAATACTTCAACTTGCTGTAATTTAGCATGAAATATAAAAGAAAAGACAGATTTCCTTCATTCGATATTATATGGATGCCCGCAGTACTTCTACTTTCTGTAATTTAACATGAAATATAAAAGAAAAGACAGATTTCATTCATTCAATATTATATGGATGCCCGCAATACTTCTACTTTCTGTAATTTAACATGAAATATATAAGAAAAAGCAGATTTTCTTCATTCGATATTATATCGATGCCTGCAATACTTCAACTTGCTGTAATTTAACATGAAATATATAAGAAAAGGTAGATTTTCTTCATTCGATATTATATGGACGCCCGCAGTACTTCTACTTTCTGTAATTTAACATGAAATATATAAGAAAAAGCAGATTTTCGACATTCCATATTATACTGATGCCAGCAAAACTTCAACTTTCTTTAATTTAACCCAAAGTATATAAGAAAAAGCAGATTTTCTTCATTCGATATTTAATCGATGCCCGCAATACTTCAACTTTCTGTAATTTAACATGAAATATATCACAAAAAGCAGATTTTCTCCACGCGATATTATATTGATGCCCGCAATTCTTCAACTTTTTGTAATTTAACATCAAATATATAAGAAAAGGAAGATTTTCTTCATTCGATATTATATTGATGTCTCCAATACTTCAACTTTCTGTTTTTTAACCTAAAATATATAATAAAAGGCAGATCGATGCCTGCAATACTTCTACTTTCTTTGATTTAACATGAAATATATAAGAAAAAGCAGATTTTTCTTCATTCGATATTATATTGATGCCCGAATACTTCGACTTTCTTAAATTATAACCTAAAGTATATAAGAAAAAAGCAGATTTTCTTCATTCGATATTATATCGATGCCCGCAATACTTCAACTTGCTGTAATTTAACATGAAATATATCAGAAAAAGCAGATTTTCTTCATTCGATATTATATCGCTGCCCGACATAATTCAACTTTCTGTAATTTAACATGAAATATATCAGAAATGGCAGATTTTCTTCATTCGATATTATATCGATGCCCGCTTTACTTCAACTTGCTGTAATTTAACATGAAATATATAAGAAAAAGGAGATTTTCTTCATTCGATATTATATCGATGCCCGCAATACTTCAACTTTCTGTTATGTAACCTAAAGTATATAAGAAAAATTCGATATTATATCGATAACCACAGTACTTCAAATTCCTGTAATTTAACATGAAATATATCAGAAAAGGCAGATTTTCTTCATTCGATATTATATCGACGCCCGCAAATACTTCAACTTCCTGTAATTTAACATGAAATATATAAGAAAAAGCAGATTTTCTTCATTCGATATTATATCGCTGCCCGAAATACTTCAACTTTCTGTAATTTAACATGAAATATATAAGAAAAGGCAGATTTTCTTCATTCGATATTATATTGATGCCCGCAATACTTCAACTTTCTGTTATGTTACCTAAAATATATAAGAAAAAGCAGATTTTCTTCATTTGATATTATATCATGCCTGCAATACTTCAACTTGCTGTAATTTAACATGAAATATAAAAGAAAAGACAGATTTCCTTCATTCGATATTATATGGATGCCCGCAGTACTGTAATTTAACATGAAATATAAAAGAAAAGACAGATTTCCTTCATTCGATATTATATGGATCCCCGCAATACTTCTACTGTCTGTAATTTAACATGAAATATATGTAAGAAAAAGCAGGTTTTCTTCATTCGATATTATATCGATGCCTGCAATACTTCAACTTGCTGTAATTTAACATGAAATATATAAGAAAAAGCAGACTTTTGACATTCCATATTATATCGATGCCAGCAAAACTTCAACTTTCTTTAATTTAACCCAAAGTATATAAGAAAAAGCAGATTTTCTTCATTCGATATTTAATCGATGCCCGCAATACTTCAACTTTCTGTAATTTAACATGAAATATATCACAAAAAGCAGATTTTCTTCATGCGATATTATATTGATGCCCGCAATTCTTCAACTTTTTGTAATTTAACATCAAATATATAAGAAAAGGAAGATTTTCTTCATTCGATATTATATTGATGTCTCCAATACTTCAACTTTCTGTTTTTTAACCTAAAATATATAATAAAAGGCAGATCGATGCCTGCAATACTTCTACTTTCTTTGATTTAACATGAAATATATAAGAAAAAGCAGATTTTTCTTCATTCGATATTATATTGATGCCCGAATACTTCGACTTTCTTAAATTATAACCTAAAGTATATAAGAAAAAAGCAGATTTTCTTCATTCGATATTATATCGATTCCCGCAATACTTCAACTTTGTGTAATTTAACATGAAATATATAAGAAAAACCAGATTTTCTTCATTCGATATTATATCGCTGCCCGAAATACTTTAACTTTCTGTAATTAAACATAAAATATATCAGAAATGGCAGATTTTCTTCATTCGATATTATATCGATGCCCGCTTTACTTCAACTTGCTGTAATTTAACATGAAATATATAAGAAAAAGGAGATTTTCTTCATTCGATATTATATCGATGCCCGCAATATTTCAACTTTCTGTTATGTAACCTAAAGTTTATAAGAAAAATTCGATATTATATCGATAACCGCAGTACTTCAAATTCCTGTAATTTAACATGAAATATATCAGAAAGGGCAGATTTTCTTCATTCGATATTATATCAACGCCCGCAAATACTTCAACTTGCTGTAATTTAACATGAAATATATAAGAAAAAGCAGATTTTCTTCATTCGATATTATATCGATTCCCGCAATAACTTAAACTTGCTGTAATTTAACATGAAATATATAAGAAAAAGCAGATTTTCTTCATTCGATATTATATCGCTGCCCGAAATACTTCAACTTTCTGTAATTTAACATGAAATATATAAGAAATGGCAGATTTTCTTCATTCGATATTATATCGATGCCCGCTTTACTTCAACTTGCTGTAATTTAACATGAAATATATAAGAAAAGGCAGATTTTCCTCATTTGCTATTATATTGATGCCTGAAATACATCAACTTTCTTATATTAACCTAAAGTATATAAGAAAAAGCAGATTTTCTTCATTCGATATTATATCGATGCCTGCAATACTTCAACTTTCTGTAATTTAACATGAAATATATGAGAAAAGGCAGATTTTCCTCATTCGATATTATATAGATGCCCGCAATATTCAACTTGCTGTAATTTAACATGAAATATATAAGAAAAAGCAGATTTTCTTCATTCGATATTATATCAATTCCCGCAATAAATCAACTTTCTGTAATTTAACATGAATATATGAGAAATGGCAGATTTCCTTCATTCGATATAATATCCATGCCTGCAATACTTCAACTTGCTGTTATTTAACCTGAAATATATAAGAAAAGGCAGATTTTCTTCATTCGATATTATATCGATGCCCGCATACTTCAACTTTCTGTTATGTAACCTAAAATATATAAGAAAAAGCAGATTTTCTTCATTCGATATTATATCATGCCTGCAATACTTTAACTTGCTGTAATTTAACATGAAATATAAAAGAAAAGACAGATTTCCTTCATTCGATATTATATGGATGCCCGTAGTACTTCTACTTTCTAAAATTTAACATGAAATATAAAAGAAAAGACAGATTTCCTTCATTCGATATTATATGGATGCCCGCAATACTTCTACTTTCTGTAATTTAACATGAAATATATAAGAAAAAGCAGATTTTCGACATTCCATATTATATCGATGCCAGCAAAACTTCAACTTTCTTTAATTTAACCCAAAGTATATAAGAAAAAGCAGATTTTCTTCATTCGATATTTAATCGATGCCCGCAATACTTCAACTTTCTGTAATTCAACATGAAATATATCACAAAAAGCAGATTTTCTTCATGCGATATTATATTGATGCCCGCAATTCTTCAACTTTTTGTAATTTAACATCAAATATATAAGAAAAGGAAAATTTTCTTCATTCGATATTATATTGATGTCTCCAATACTTCAACTTTCTGTTTTTTAACCTAAAATATATAATAAAAGGCAGATCGATGCCTGCAATACTTCTACTTTCTTTGATTTAACATGAAATACAGTACCAGGAATATTCAACCTGGCAATTTGACTGCAAAAGGATCACTAAGGGATCACAAAAGGATCACAGAAAAAAGTTATAATCATTGATTGCAATCCAGGAATGCGATCAATGATCGCATGATCACAAGGTTTGCGATCATTGATCGTCGGTGTTGTGATCCTTGATCGCAAGGATTGTCATTATTGATCGCAAGGATTGTTATCATTGATCGCAGGAGATACAATTAAAGGATCACAAGCGTTGCGATCAAGGGTCACAACCGTTGCGATCAAGGATCACAAACCTTGCGATCAAGGATCACAAAGATTGCAAGAGTTGTACTATCAATGATTGTTTATCAAAAATAGAAATTTTTATTAGCAAAATGAAAAATGTAATACCGTCTTAACTTATATTCATTATATATGAAAACTAATCGTTTTATTTTACGTGCATTATTCATTTCAGTATAAAACGTTTTGTTGAACAAAAATCGAGAATTGTTCTTTTTTATCGTTGCTTTTTTTAATACATTATTTTTTTCATTTTTATTTACTTTTTCATATTATTTATTTACTAATTTATTTATTTATTATTGTTATTTTCTACTATTTTTATTTCTAGATTTAAAGCCTTTTACATCTTAATGTTATTTTCCGATTAAAAAATTCTTTGTATATACTGTACATATGCCTAGAATAATTTATAATGGAAATATTTTACATTTATATATTATGTACTTTATAATGCCGGGTTACTGATTTTTTTAAAGATAAGTTTAGCTATCATTTATATGCCATTTACTCCTGTTTTGCGAGAAGATTATTTGCCAGTGTACAGTGATTACCTGCAGAAGGTGATTGTATATTGTAACCCCGGGATTGTAGTTCACAGTCGTAAAACATTCTGTCTGTGTATATTTCACTGTTGTCTCAATATACAAACGTGTCCGACTCTCTCTAGCGCAGAGCTGTCGGCTTACTCACATTACACAAAAAAGTCTTGCACAATAACAGACTGGGAACAGCTTTGGGGATCAAATGAGCATTAGAAATAAATTTAAAAGAATTCCCAACATGACATTTTTATCCGGGTACACTTATAAAATCAAATTAATATTTCATCTCTAGTAACTAAACGGAATAAAGAGGATATGAAAAAACTATGCAAGGAACAAACAGACACATTTTATCTTACTTTCTTGGATCTTCTACTGTCTATTGAAGCTAAAACTTAATATACATTTAACTAGTCCCCGATTGAATCTCTGTATTCGGGTTAATAAATTGACTTTTTGACCCCATTTCTGTAAAAATCATGTTACTTGACAACGCGTCAGTCTTATCAGAAGCAGAGACATATAAAATTTTATATGTCTCTGTCATAAGTAACGGGAACTTGTGTGCTTGGTGATACACTAACATAGGGTATTTTGATTCCGGCTTAAATATTCAACGGTAGTTCATGTATTCCGAGCGAAATAAAAACACTGTTACACTTGCCATATATAAGTTTGAAAATGGATGGTTAAGAAATATTTAGTATAAGAGAAAATTATATACCACTAAATATCTTGTAATATCCATGGATCTGGGATATCAAGCTTATAGTCGAGACACGAGCGCAAAGGTTTTATCACAAAAGCTGATATTTATTTGAAACTGCAGTTGTGTTCACAAATAGGCATTTATTTTCTGTGGAATACATATATACAGCATTTATGAATAAATTTTATATTGCGCTTGTTTAATACATAGTAGTTTTGTTTTACTTTTCAAAAAACACCCTTTTAGACTATCATACAAACAAAACACCGTTTTCGTGATAATAATACCTTTTGCATCTTAAAGTCACGTGTGTGTGTTAGATTAATTTACGATTATCTGTAATACATGCACAGGCGTGTGCCACACCTTGCACAGGTGAAGTAAAGTTTTGGTGGCAATAAACAAACCACAATAAACATCGGTTACCAGGTGACCAAGGATTTAAGGATGTACTGTACAAAATTTCAGTGATGAAAAAACTGAAACGTTGTTTTATAAAACGGTCACATCTAATCTTGCAAAAGGGCTTCTCTAAATAAGAGTTCTCGTGTGTTTGAATGCAGATATGTATACCACTGACTAGTAAAATGAGCTTGCAGGACTTGATCACGAGTCTCGTCTAATATGGTACTTTCGAGATGAGAGTTTTCCAGGAAAGATTTTTAAATAGTAAACAAGATATTTTCATGTTCCAGAAGCTATCAATGTATATTGTATGCGCATATTTATCTGTGTGTAAACTTTTTTTATGTCAATTAAAATCAACGTGACACATATTTCGGAACTCTCCGAATTAATTTACATTTTGTTTGTAATATTTTTGTCATTATTTTATACAATGGGTCAGTGATCCAGCTCTGCCCCACTTTTCTGGTATACTGGAAGTACAAATTTACAATTGGTTACCTATTTCTGTTCGATTTTGCTTACCAGGTAAGAACAATAAAAATAATTACTCAACAAATGCTATGTCACAGTTGAATAGATGATCAAAGTATGCATTTACCATGATTTCAGTCGGAAATCATGCCCAGTGCTGTTGAAAATATTTACATGTTTGTTGTCAAATCATAGAGAAATCTATACATCATTCATGTGTACTTTGGTTCAATTTGCTTTCATAGTTTCAGAGGAGATTATCTTTATACTTTCTATGCTTAAAATTGCTTCAGTACTATCAATACGTTCTATGCTTCAAATTGCGTCAGTACTATCAAAGGTGATGATCACAATATTTTTGACATAGAGTCTTATGCTTGGCGTTGACGGAAAGACTTCAATGTGAGGTTTGATTCAGTTTGCATCTAAATAGTTTAAGAGGTTATGATCAAACTATGTTTTATCTAGAATACACTTGAATAATTGAGTCCGGACTGCTTATACATTTGATTGATTGATTGATTAGTAAGAGTTTAACGTCCAGTGAGCAATATTTCAGCTATATCAGGACGAGAACAAGTTAATCAAATAAAAAATTGTAAGTAAAAGAAGAAAGAAATAAAGGTGGAAGGGACAACCGGGCAACGAGTTTTGATAGCCACTGGAAAAGGGGAGTATGGGTATGGGTAAGGGCAGGAAATTTAGCCTTCTATACGAGACCAAGTTTTGACCCTTTGATTAAGTGATAAACAATTGCAGTTTATGCGTTTTTATACCCCGCCTTACGTAGTGGCGAAGTATTATGTGATACCCTCAGTCGTGTGTCCGTCCGTCCGTCCGTCCGTCTGTCCGTCCCCCGAAGGTTTCCGACTGATAACTTGTGAACGAAATAACATATTGTCTTCAAACTTAGTATGTAACTTGTTTACTACAAAACTCAGGCCAAGTTCGACTTCGGGTTCAGAGGTCTAAGGGGTTCTGGAGTTATGCCCCTTGAAACTAGGGTTTCCGACTGATAACTTGTGAATGAAATAATATATTGTCTTCTAATTTGGTATGTAAGTTGTTTCCCATAAAACACAGGCCAAGTATAATTTTGGGCTCAGAAGTATACAGGGATCTGGAGTTATGCCTATTTAAACTTTGAAATTTTGCGAAACGTGGCGGGGTATCATGTAATGCACCATTACTATTTTTATATATAAATAAAATATCTTTTGATATCAATAAAAACAAATTGATCGGCTAATATAGTTTTATTCAATACACACTCAAAGTTATCAATTTCAAAGATTTCAGACAACAATAGCAGTCTTTCCCGGCCACTTTTTCTACCACTAAGTAAAACAAAAAAATCATGCAAGCCATTTTATTTGTAAATAAATCATTTTTGAAAATCACTAAAAAAATTTTGATTAAGTCCTATAGATTTCGAAAATTAAAGTCCTAATTTCACATTTTTCTTCCGGCAAGCGTGATGTCTTTAAAATTAATTTCATAAAGTAATGTATCATCTTATAGATTTTCTATTAGCTTTTAAAATATTTGTGAATAATTTCTCTATATGTTAATGCATTTAAAAGATATGAAGGACAAGGCATGCATTTCAAGACTTTCCGGTTTTTCAAACTTCTCGTTAATACACATTAAATATGTTTTTACATGGAACGAACTTGGCGATCAATGATCACAAGTTTGAGATCAAAGATGACAGCTTTGCGATCAAGGATCATATGACTTTGCGATCAAGGATCATATGACTTTGCGATCAAGGATCACAATCTTGCAATCAAGGATCACAGTGATCGCACTGTTGTGATCAAGGATCGCTCCACAAGTTGTGATCACTGATCATAACGTTTGGGATCAATGATTGCAAATTGTTTTGTGATCATTGATCGCATATACCCGTATGATCATTGATCGCAAGCAAGAACAATCCTTGATTGCAATCATTGACTGCTACAGGATCACAAAATGATCACTTCGGGATCACAAAAACGGCAATCTTGAATTTTCCCTGTACTGTATATAAGAAAAAGCAGATTTTTCTTCATTCGATATGATATTGATGCCCGAATACTTCGACTTTCTTAAATTATAACCTAAAGTATATAAGAAAAAAACAGATTTTCTTCATTCGATATTATATCCATTCACGCAATACTTCAACTTTGTGTAATTTAACATGAAATATATAAGAAAAACCAGATTTTCTTCATTCGATATTATATGGATGCCCGCAATACTTCAACTTTCTTTAATTTAACATGAAATATATAAGAAAAAGCAGATTTTCTTCATTCGATATTATATCGCTGCCCGAAATACTTCAACTTTCTGTAATTTAACATGAAATATATCAGAAATGGCAGATTTTCTTCATTCGATATTATATCGATGCCCGCTTTACTTCAACTTGCTGTAATTTAACATGAAATATATAAGAAAAAGGAGATTTTCTTCATTCGATATTATATCGATGCCCGCAATACTTCAACTTTCTGTTATGTAACCTAAAGTATATAAGAAAAATTCGATATTATATCGATAACCGCAGTACTTCAAATTCCTGTAATTTAAATGAAATATATCAGAAAAGGCAGATTTTCTTCATTCGATATTATATCGACGCCCGCAAATACTTCAACTTGCTGTAATTTAACATGAAATATATAAGAAAAAGCAAATTTTCTTCATTCGATATTATATCGCTGCCCGAAATACTTCAACTTTTTGTAATTTAACATGAAATATATAAGAAATGGCAGATTTTCTTCATTCGATATTATATCGATGACCGCTTTACTTCAACTTGCTGTAATTTAACATGAAATATATAAGAAAAAGCAGATTTTCCTCATTTGCTATTATATTGATGCCCGAAATACATCAACTTTCTTATATTAACCTAAAGTATATAAGAAAAAGCAGATTTTCTTCATTCGATATTATATCGATGCCTGCAATACTTCAACTTTCTGTAATTTAACATGAAATATATGAGAAAAGGCAGATTTTCTTCATTCGATATTATATAGATGCCCGCAATATTCAACTTGCTCTAATTTAACATGAAATATATAAGAAAAAGGAGATTTTCTTCATTCGATAGTATATCGATTCCCGCAATAACTTCAACTTGCTGTAATTTAACATGAAATATATAAGAAAAAGCAGATTCTCTTCATTCGATATTATATCGCTGCCCGAAATACTTCAACTTTCTGTAATTTAACATGAAATATATAAGAAATGGCAGATTTTCTGGATTCGATATTATATCGATGCCCGCTTTACTTCAACTTGCTGTAATTTAACATGATATATATAAGAAAAAGCAGATTTTCCTCATTTGCTATTATATTGATGCCCGAAATACATCAACTTTCTTATATTAACCTAAAGTATATAAGAAAAAGCAGATTTTCTTCATTCGATATTATATCGATGCCTGCAATACTTCAACTTTCTGTAATTTAACATGAAATATATGAGAAAAGGCAGATTTTCTTCATTCGATATTATATAGATGCCCGCAATATTCAACTTGCTGTAATTTAACATGAAATATATAAGAAAAAGCAGATTTTCTTCATTCGATATTATATCGATTCCCGCAATAAATTAACTTTCTGTAATTTAACATGAATATATGAGAAATGGCAGATTTCCTTCATTCCATATAATATCCATGCCTGCAATACTTCAACTTGCTGTAATTTAACATGAAATATAAAAGAAAAGACAGATTTCCTTCATTCGATATTATATGGATGCCCGCAGTACTTCTGCTTTCTGAAATTTAACATGAAATATAAAAGAAAAGACAGATTTCCTTCATTCGAT
>MJUU01044804.1:0-18176 GCA_002080025.1 Modiolus philippinarum
CTTTGCATTATAAAGTCTGCTACTGCTGACAAAAGTTGAAAATTTGGATTTAAAATTTGTTTTAGTTTACTGAGTGGCTGATCTTGAATAAAATCTGGATACATAATATATATTGATGAATATAAGTCATTTCTAGCGGATTCAATCTTGGTACAATTTAGTACAAAATGTATTTCATCATCAACTTCATTTGAACTACAGTGTTTAAAAATTCTGTTTTCTCTAGGTATATTTTGATATCTTCCAATTTCTATTTCTAAATAATGGTCACTAACCTGAAATTTAGTTAAAAGCTGTCTAGTTTTGAAATTTGATATTTGTAATAAATATTGTTCTAGTTTAATTTCTGACTTAATTTTGCCATAGATAAACACCTTAGAATTTTCTGAAAAAGATATGCTAATTTGTTAATTGTTTTTTTTTTACAATAAAACTCATTCCCAATTTGCTTGATTTTATTTTTTAAACGACATTTAACATTATTAAAAGATTGCTTTAAATTTTCAAATTCTGTAATATTGAGGTCAAATTCTTCAAACAAACTTGAAGTAAATGTGTACTAAGAATAAATCCCATCGTTGTGTAGCGATTTATTAATGGTATATGCTTCTTTCAAAAGTAGATTTATAAAATTGAAATTAAGTCTACAAAAGTATAATGAAGTCACCATATACTTAATTTTATCTGATTTCCAGTAGTATCACTATCAAAACTTGAGTCAGTTGCACATTTCTTATCTTCGCAAGGACACCTTACTTTGGAGCTACTTTTATGAATTTCCAGCAATTTAGCAATCTTAACTGAATATATAGCATCATAATGTAGTGTCTGTACTTTAATTTTTAACTTTATTATCACCCAATGTGCTTTTTTTTCATTTCTAATAATTCAATTTTGAATGTAAAACATTTTCTTATTGGTGAAAAAGTGAGGTTTATTTCCAATAAACCAAATGCTGTTGTTTACGTGACCTCATAAAGGGGTTTTCTGCTTAACTGTTTCCATTTTCAAGTATTTAAACAGCTTTATATTAAATTTTAAGGAATGTTCCATTTCATTTTGGGTTAACTGAATCATAAAATAAATTTTTGGCTCTTCACATTTTACATAATCATTATGCTATGTGAAGAGTAAAACATTGAGTTTATGGTACAATAAATCCAAAATAAATGACAATCATTCCTTGAATAACTAGTGTCTGACTCAACATCATTGTGAATAAACTGCAGCGCCTAGAGCGCATGATACGCCCGTCCACTGTCAACTCAAACTTTAAGGCATTGTTGGACCACAACAAAATTTTGATTGAAAAAAAAATCAAACAGATATGTGCCTTACCAAGATGTAACAATTAACAAATATCAAATTAAATTTCACCCAAGGGCCATAACTCTCTACGAAATCAACCGACCGGAAACAAATTCTAACCTGATCTGTATCTCACCTATATATACTCATATACCAAATATGAAATCAACATATTGAAACCAAATTCTAACTTGATCTGTATCTCACCTAGATATACTCATATACCAAATATGAAATCAATATCTCAAACGATTACATTTGTACAGATGAAAACTCTTGAAACCTATATTTTTCAAAATTTCACGAAGTCCAAGGGCCATAACTCTGTACAAAATCAACCGACCGGAACCAAATTCGACCTTGATCTGTATATCACCTAGATATACTCATGAATCAAATATGAAATCAATATGTCAAGCTGTTACAGAAAAAATCTCCGGAAACCAAAAAGTTCACGGACGGACAGACGGAAGATATACCATAATACGTCAGTCTTTCGAAGGGTGTATAAAAATTACATCTGTCTTAGTTTATTCTCATGGAATCCTAGTATTCTATGGTGGTAGATTGGTGTATGTTAGGGCAATATTATTCACTCATTTTTTTAAATGGACATAAAGCAAAAACTACGTTAAAATATATATATCGAAAGAAATGACCTCATAAAATCTAGGAAAGCTGCAAAACTGACACAAGCGCTATATCAAGGACATGTATCGAAGTAAATCAGCGACTGGAACATTACAGGAACAAAAATAAGTTTCCAAAGGGGACTGTCTTTCCAGTTTGCCTTCTTCCTAACATTGAAATAGAAGATATAAATCTTTTTATTCTCATATGTCCACGTCTTAAAGTATTAAAACGAAATATATCTAAAACTACATTACTACAATATGTCCCCAGTAGTAAGCATACATGTAAATGGGTTGATCTATTTGGATGAGAACTTTTACTTATTCTCCACTGCACTTTTTCTGTTGTTTAAGTTAACATGATGAGAAATAAATTGAGACTCTATCCTGAAGAATGATTAAAGGCTATACCAAGAACGTTCTGCATATTTTGAATTTAAACTGAGTATTTTAACTGAGTAATAAACTATTGGTAGAATAATGTGGTGAAGAACTAGTACAATGCATATAATAGTAAATAATGTGTATTCAGTACTGTGCAACGTAGCCCTTACAGAAAAAACGATCAGTCATCGGTCATCCTTTCGTCAGGGAGCAGTCAGCGGACAGTCAGCAATCAGTTAATTAACGTGACGACTTATTATTCGTTAAACCCGTCAATTGACGTGAAACGTGACGGATGAAGAGATCCCTATTCGTCCATCTCGCGTCCAGATTCGTCCATATATCACGTGATGTCTCGGGTTAAAGATTTTGTGAAATATAGATTCGTTTCACTCAGTGTATACACGATCGGTACATCATCGCAACAGATCAATCTTTTTGCTATTAATACAAATGCTATTTAACAAAATAATGTGTAAAAAGAAAGTTACGCACTGGCCGGTGTATATGTAATGACTAAAATGAATATTCATAAGTAATGTTTTATCAATTTTTTTTTATTTTCATGGAATTTTTAACAAAATAATGTGTAAAAGGAAAGTTTCGCACAGACCGGTGTATATGGAATGACTAAAATGAAGATTTATAAGTAATGTTATATCAATTCTTTTTTATTTTCATGGACTTTTTAACAAAATAATGTGTAAAAGGAAAGTTATGCACTGACCATTATATATGTAATGACTAAACTGAAGATTCATAAGTGATTTTTTATCACATTTTTTCATTTTCATCAAGGATTTGTGTATACAAATCCTTGCTTTCATTGCATTTTTATCAAAATAAGTTGTAAAAGGAAATTATTGCACTGAACAGTGTATATGTAATCACTAAGATGAAGATTCATCAGTATTTTTTTTTTACATTTTTTTCATTATCATGGAATTTTTAGCAAAATGATATGTAAAAGGAAAGTTTCACACAGACCGGTGTATATGTAATGACTAAATTGAACCTTCATAAATAGTTTTTTATTTCATTTTCATGGAATTTTTATCAAAATAATGTGTAAAGGAAAGTTTCGCACTGACACGTATATAAGTAATGACTTCAATGAAGATTCATTAGTAATTTTTTATTACATTTTTTTTCATTTTCATGGAATTTTTAACAAAGAAATGTGTAAATGGAAAGTTTGGCACTGACTGGTGTATATGTAATGACTAAAATGAAGATTCATTATAAGTTTTTCTCACATTTTTTCATTTTCAAGGAATTTTTATCAAAATATTGTGTAAAAGGAAAGTTTTGCACTGACCGGTATAATGAAGATTCATTAGTAATTTTTTATAACATTTTTTTCATTTTCATGGATTTTTTAACAAAATAATGTGTAAAAGGAAAGTTTGGCACTGACCAGTCAGTGTATATGTAATGACTAAAATGAGATTCATAAGTAAATTTTTATCACATTTTTTCATTTTCATGGAATTTTTAACAAAATAATGTGTTAAAAGAAGTTACGCACTGACCGGTGTATATGTAATGACTAAAATGAAGATTCATAAGTAATTTTTTTTTCATTTTTTTCATTTCATGGAATTTTTAACAAAATAATGAGTAAAAGGAAAGTTTCACACTGACCATTGTATATGTAATGACTAAACTGAAAATTCATAAGTAATTTTTTGTCACATTTTTTCATTTTCTTTGGATTTTTATCAAACTAATGCGTAAAAGGAAAGTTTCGCACTGACCAGTGTATATGTAATGACTAAAATGAAGATTCATAAGTATTTTTTTTTACATCTTTTCATTCCCATGGAATTTCTAACAAAAAATATGTAACAGGAAAGTTTCGCACTGACCGGTGTATAAGTAATGACTAAAATGAAGATTCATAAGTAATTTTTTATCACATTTTTTTCATTTTCATGGATTTTTTAACAAAATAATGTGTAAAAGGAAAGTTTGGCACTGACCAGTGTATATGTAATGACTAAAATGAGATTCATAAGTAAATTTTAATCACATTTTTTCATTTTCGTGCAATTTTTAACAAAATAATGTGTAAAAAGAAGTTACGCACTGACCGGTGTATATGTAATGACTAAAATGAAGATTCATAAGTAATTTTTTTTTTCATTTTTTCATTTCATGGAATTTTTAACAAAATGATGTGTAAAAGGAAAGTTTCACACTGACCATTGTATATGTAATGACTAAACTGAGAATTCATAAGTAATTTTTTTTCACATTTTTTTCATTTTCTTTGGATTTTTATCAAACTAATGTGTAAAAGGAAAGTTTCGCACTGACCAGTGTATATGTAATGACTAAAATGAAGATTCATAAGTATTTTTTTTTACATTTTTTCATTCCCATGGAATTACTAACAAAAAAAATATGTAACAGGAAAGTTTCGCACTGACCGGTGTATATGTAATGACTAAGATGAAGATTCATAAGTAATTTTTTATCACATTTTTTTCATTTTCATGTAATTTTTCAACAAAATAATGTGCAAAAGGAATGATTCGCACTGATCGGGGTATATATAATGAGTAAAAAGAAGATTCATATGTAATTTTTTATCACATTTTTTTTCATCTTCATGGAATTTTTTACAAAATAATGTGTAAAAAGAAAGTTTTGCATTGACGGATGTATATCTAATAACTAAAAAAAAGATTAATAGGTGATTTTTTATCTTCATTTTTTCATTTTCAGGGAATTTTTAACAAAATAATGTGTAAAAGGAAAGTTTGGCACTCACTGGTGTAAATGCAATGACTAAAATGAAGATTCATAAGTAAATTTTTATCACACTTTTTTATTTTCATGGAATTTTTACCAAAATAATGTGTAAAAGGAAAGTTTGCACTGACCGGTATATAGGTAATGACTAAAATGAAGATTCATTAGTAAATTTTTAATTACATTTTTTTCATTTTCATGGAATTCTTAACAAAATAATGTGTAAAAGGAAAGTTTGGCACTGACCGGTGTATATGTAATGACTAAAATGAAGATTCATAAGTAATGTTTTATCAATTTTTTTCATTTTCATGGAATTTTAACAAAGTAATGTGTAAAAGGAAAGTTTCACACTGACCATTGTATATGTAACAAGGTTGGCAAAAAGCGGTCAATACTAGTATTGACTGGGCAGGTGGTCAATACTGGTTTTAACCGGTCAATACCGGTCAATACCGGTCAATACTGGTCAATATTGGTCAATTGGATTTGTGACAAAAATGCATTATTATAGACGGTACATGTATCAGAATGGTGTTATGTTCTTCATTGAGAAGTTTATAGTACAATATTAATATATATAAATATGATAAAACTACATGAACTATACAAGAAAAGTATTTATTTGTAAGAAAAGTGAAGAACCCCTACATAGAAAAGCCATGAAGAGTATACCCCTGACAACTGTCTATTTATGCATTTGGAATTTGTCCAGTTAACCTAGTACATAAAAGAACTTATAAAATTTTTTATTGCTTTAATTTGTGAAATTACAATAATTAAAACCACTTTTATTACCCATCTCCTTGTTCTGAAGGGATGTTGTTTTAACAATTCAATTTCTAATTGACCACCTGACAATCAGTAGTTTAATTAACTGTCATGTACCTGTATGTTACCTACAATTTACCTGTTAAAATGACCTTTTAAACATATATTACTTCATAAACTAATTTTTTCCCCATCTTTTATTAAAATTAAATTCAACAGTATTAAGTATTGACCACCAAGCCCTATTATTATTTTCAGATCAAGATAAAGATAATTTCTGTCAAATTTCATTTTATTTGAATAACAAATTTAATAAATTTTATTATATGACATTCTGTCGATAAATTGTTTTTCAAATATTACAGTGTATATGAGATTCTGTAAATAAATTTACTCAATGGTCTTCCTTGAAATTTCAATTGACCAGTATTGACCGGTATTGACCACTTGAGGGAGTATTGACCGGGGCGGTTAAAGCCGGTTAAAACCACCGGTAAAAACCGGGGGTGGTTTAAACCGCCCAACCTTGATATGTAATGACTAAAATGAAGATTCATAAGTGATTTTTTATCACATTTTTTTTCATTTTCATTGAATTTTTATCAAATTATTGTACAAAAGGAAAGTATTGCACTGACCAGTGTATATGTAATGACTAAGATGAAGATTCATAAGTAATTTTTTTTTACATTTTTCCATTTTCATGGAATTTTTAACAAAATAATATGTAAAAGGAAAGTTTCCCACAGACCGGTGTATATGTAATGACTAAAATGAAGATTCATAAATAATTGTTTATCATATTTTTTCACTTTCATGGATTTTTTTATCAAGATAATGTGTAAAAGGAAAGTTTGGCACTGACTGGTGTATAGGTAATGACTTCAATGAAGATTCATTAGTAATTTTTTATTGCATTTTTTTTTCATTTTCATGGAATTTTTCAACACAATAATGTGTAAAAGGAAAGTTTGGCACTGACTGGTGTATATGTAATGACTAAAATGAAGATTCATAAGTAAATTTTTATCACATTTTTTTCATTTTCATGAAAATTTTAACAAAATAGTGTGTAAAAGGAAAGTTTCACACTGACCTTTGTATATGTAATGACTAAAAGTAATTTTTGATCACATTTTTTCATTTTCATGGAATTTTTATCAAAAAAATGTATAAAAGGAAAGTATCGCACTGACCGGTGTATATGTAATGACTAAAATGAAGATTCATAAGTATTTTTTTTTTCATTTTTATGGAATTTCTAACAAAAAATATGTAAAAGGAAAGTTTCGCACTAACCAGTGTATATGTAATGAATAAAATGAAGATTCATAAGTAGTTTTTTTATCACATTTTTTTTCATTTTCATGGAATTTTCAACAAAATAATGTGCAAAAGGAAAGTTTGCACTGACCGGTGTGTATGTAATGAGTAAAATGAAGATTCATAAGTAATTTCTTATCACATTTTTTTCATTTTCATGGAATGTTTAACAAAATAATGTGTAAAAGGAAATTTTCGCATTCACCGGTGTTTATGTAATGACTAAAATTAAGATTCATAATTAATTTTTTTTTTACATTTTTTCATTTTCATGGAATTTTAACAAAATAATATATAAAAGGAAAGTTTCACACTGACTGGTGTATATGTAATGAGTAAAATGAAGATTCATAAGTAATTTTTTATTGCATTTTTTTCATTCTCATGGAAATTTTAACAAAATAATGTTTAAAAGGAAAGATTCAAACAGACCGGTGTATATGTTATGACTAAAATGAAGATTCATAAGTAAATTTTTATCACATTTTTTTCATTTTCATGGAATTTCTATCAAAATAATGTGTAAAAGGAAAGTTTGATACTGACCGGTGTATATGTAATGACTAAAATGAAGATTCATAAGTAATTTTTTTTAACATTTTTTCATTTTCATGGAATTTTTAACAAAATAATATGTAAAAGGAAAGTTTCGCACTGACCGGTGTATATGTAATGACTAAAATGAATATTCATAAGTAGTTTTTATCACATTTTTCATTTGATCGATATTTTTTATCATTTTCTTCATTTTCGTGGAGTTCTTAAAAAAATAAGGGAAATTTTACTTTTTGATTTTCAATTAATGCATTCTTATTATATTAAACTTAAGTATAAACTTTTCCAGTCACTGTCAATGTTAAACCGTTATCACGTTGGAAATCGTTTCGTGGAACATATTTGTTACACTCTAATAAGGCAAAATTTAAAGATAATATGAATGACAGTATATGTCTATTACGTAGTGAGGAAGAAGAAACGGTGGAACGTTTTGTCCTGCAATGTGTTGCCCTTTCAACAGTTCGGAAACCAGTACTCGAAGATATTAAATGTATTTTGGATAAGAAACATTCCATACATTTCGACAGTCTTGATCAACATAAAAAAATGCAACTAATTTTGAATTTCACCAAATATAATGGAAAAGTTAAAGATATTCAGTCATTCTCACATTTTGAATTTCATACTCGCAGATTATTACACAACTTGCATGCGACAAGATATAAATTATTAATATATATTGAGAAAAATAACAAGTGCAGTTAGCTGTCGAGAACTGGCAATGGTAGGCCGATCAACTTTATATTGGACTTGAGATCAATTTGTAAAAGCAAGAACTCAGTACTATATTAGTATTCACTGTCCCTTGTATATTCAAATCCAATTTGTGCATGGAGTTATAAGGTAGTGCTAATGTTGGAGGTTTATTACATTCGCACTTATGGAAACTTTGGTTTACCTAATCAACCCGATTTTGTCATTTGGATATGGTATTTGGTAGAAGATTTTATATGGTAATGGCAGGGGAATGGTTAATGACATGCTACGCATGGTTATCCTGTGAAGGATGTACAGATGAAGAAAAGGTAAAAGGTAAAAGGTTTCATTGGAAAATTTTTATTATCTATTAATCTATTGATTATTTTGCATATCATTTAGCCTGGGATCCTGGTCAGCCAGCTTGGGCCAGGATCCCAGGCTACATATCATTAAATGACGAGTCCTCTCTCGTCGATTGACGAAGGGTAGGTATTTTCACCGGCGACCACCCTAATACGATTTTTTGTTCTTTTGTTCGTTTTTATGTATGTTTTACTGTCTTAAGTCATGATTTCGGTAGTTCATTTAAGACTTAATAAAAGAAATTGCTATTTGCATTTCTTAGACCAAACTTTCGAAACGAACACCGCCGCCCATCTTAATATTATTTTTTTTGCTTTTTGTTTGTTTTTCCAAGATACAAATCCTTGGTTTTTCTCTTCTAAATCACGATTTAGGTCGTTCATAGGCATTATTTTTGGAAAAAAAAATTCCAACTTTGGCTTTCCCCATCCCATAGGCACAACTGTTTGAAGAAATAAAACTGTCTTTCAAACTGAAATGCAATGGCAAGAACTATAATAATACTAAATAAGAGCACAATTCCACAGTGCATATTTCGAGAAATATACATAACACAACTGTAAATATGTATTATATTGACATCTTAAAATGGAAAGTAATTTTTGTAACTGTATTCAATTAATTGATTGATCTGTTTGTAATTTTACGAGGTCGGCGGTCTATGTGATTTGCGTATTAAATACCGGCGAAGAGGCATCTAGGATACCACTGTATATATTCATATTTTAAAAGTTTCTATAGAAATAAAAAGTATTATTGTATAAATGTATAGTATATCAGCATATGTATTCAAACTAAAATGCTTTATTTACTTGTCAGTTTATGTTTTTTAAGTGGTCGGCGGTTGTCGGTGTTATTCGGCGGTGGTCGGCAATGAAAATACCTACGGATTGACGAATTGTATTCGTCAAATGACGAGTACCTGGACGTGAACTGTTATGGACGTGAATCGATTCGTCCCGTCCCGTCCCGTTACGTTCCCATCAGCAATCCGTTCACGTCCCGTCAGCAATCCGTTTCGCGTTCGTCAAACGGTAAGCAGAGCTACGTTGCACAGTATTGTATCAACCTTGGGAACTTTGATGCCACAATTTACATTGGTTTCAAGCGTTTTTATGCAATCAAATACGAAAAACGAAATCTGATTGGAAAAGTTGTGATTTCAGTATTGACCACACAGTGTTTTTTTTATGACAGAAATGATCAAATAGTTACTGCATAATGGATCAAAAGAAGACAGTAGATTGAATTTGATCTAAGAGGGTTTTTTTTTTTTTTTTTTAGTTTTGACCAATTTAAAACATATATTTTAGATCTTTTTTAATTTTTTTTTTAATTTTGAAGTACAAGTACAAAATGCTTAGACTCTCGAGTCCATTGACTCGAGCATGGACTCGAGTGGTCAAGTCCAAAGTACGCCGAAAATAAGGCCCAAGTTCGGAATCCAAAAAGGGGAGATACTCCTTAGTTTTCAACAAAATTTTTAAAAATTTAGATATTGTAAGGTTCCAAATATAATCGGTTTTGGGTCAGCACCGAAGTACTGACTACTGGGCTGGTGAATACCCTCGGGGACTAACAGTCCACCAGCAGTTTGCCTGAAAGATATTTTCGCATTTTTAGGGGAGGGGGTACATATTTTGTATCCACAGATCATAAAAATGACATTAAGTGACCAAAAATATTAATATAGCATTTATTTGGTACCAAATTTCAGTACAGGTACCCCAAAAGCTGAAACATCAATACAAGAATTTGCATTGTATACTATAGTCCATGGGCTGGAATAACCCCCTGTGCACCCCCAATTTCCGAACCCCACCCATTTTTTTTAAGTCCGCATACATCCCCTGATCAAAATAAAATATGATAACATGAGCATAACCTGCACGCACTAGTGGAATTTGGCCCATTTTTAGACCTACCTACCGAAATATTGGAAAATTTTGTTTTTCGTTCAAGTTTTTCTTTCAGTTGCTTCAAAATGTTGAGAAAATGCATTCAAGTTATAAAAACGAGGTATCAAATGATTGCTTATTGTATGAGCTTTACAAAGAACCCAAGTTTTTACCATTTTTATGCCCAATACGTTCCATAGTGCAATAAAAAGTACCCCTACTCCAATGAAATATTGACGAAAAAACTGATATTTTCATTGAAATTGCGTAAGTTTGATGGTCAGAAGAACCCGAAGTGAATCTCAATTCCGGATTCTGAAAATTGTTTTTAGCCTTACAATCTATTTTCTTTAATATATAGCAGGTTAAGACAATGTTTACATATTTTAAATGACCAAAATTTTATTTTCAAATATACCAAATACAGGGACCTTTGAATAATTTCGTTTTTGAATAAGTTTTGTCTTTCTTTTGCCTAATTTTATTTTTAGTAAATAAATGTCATTTAAAATAGGTATCAAATGAAAGCTTATCATATTGCTTTCCAACCATAACAAATAATGGCCATTTTTAGGTAATATATACATCATATATCAATAAAACTTACCCCTACCCCAACAAATTTACTCTTTTGTCTATTTTCGCATAAAAAATAACCAGAAGACGCAAAATGTGTGTTGTATAGGACAATGTTGCATAAATTATATTATGATTTTATATTTTAACAGCCATTTGTTGACTTAAACTCAATATTTTGCCCAAAAATGGGAGTTTTCAACATTTCAGAATTGTCCAAAGTCCACTGCTATATCGTTATATATGCCAAATCTTGAGGATATTTCTTTAACTATGCCCATTAATTGTACCAAGCGACACATTTGGTGTCTTAAACATTGCTAAGAAAAACAAGAAGTGTTAAATGTGACTCTGATTACAGAAAATCCTACCCCTACCCCAACAAATTTTCCCTGAAATTGTCAATTTTTTGTCTATGTTCACATAAAAATAACCAGAACACGCAAAACACGTGTTATATATGACAATAATGCATGAATTACATCAGAATGTGGTATTTCAACGGCCATTGGTCGACTAAAACTCAATATGTCTCCCAAACTTGATGATTAATGGAAATTTTCAACATTTTAGATTTGTCCATAGTTCACTGTTGAATAATCGCAATATATATCAAATATATAGAATATATCTGCAGATATGACAATGAATTGTTCTAAGCAATGCATTAGTTGTCTGAAAACATTTTGCAGAAAAACAAGGAGTGTTATATGTGACTCTAAATACCGAAATTTTACCCCTACCCATACAAATTTTCACGGAAATTGGTGTTTTTGGTCCATTTTCGCATAAAAATAACAAGAACATGCAAAATGTGTGTTGTATATGACAATGTTGCATGAATTACATCATGATTTGGTATTTTAACACCCATTGGTCGACTAAAACTCAATTTTCATAATTTCAGATTTGTCCATAGTTAACTGTTAAATCGCAATATGTATAAAATCTATAGAATACATCTGCAGATATGCCAATGAATTGTTCTACGCAATATAGATGTTTTAAAACATTGTTTAGAAAAACAAGGGGTGTTGAATGTGCCTCTAAATATCAAAAATCTTACCCCTACCCCAACGCATTTCCCCCAAAATTGTCAATTTTTTTGTCTATGTTGGGATAAAAATAACCACCACACGAACATTCTGCGTTGCATATTACAAAGTTGCATGGATATTATCATGATTTGGTATTTCAAATCCCAGTTGTCAGCTTAAACTCAATATTGTGTCCAAAATTGATGAAAAATGGAAATTTTTAGCATTTCAGATTTGTCCAAAATTCACTGTTAAATGTGGCAAATCTGGAGGATTTGTCTGCAGATATGCAAATTTATTGTTTTAACCGATACATATGTTATTTAAAAACACTGTTTAGAAAAATAAGGAGAGTTCAATTTGTCTCTAATTACTGAAAATCTTACCCCTACCCCAACAAAATTAAACTTAAAAATCTCCAAAATATGACAGTCTGTACATATTTATAAATGAACAAAGTATACTAATGTTTTACTTTCTTTGCAAAAGATGCATTTAATACATCATAATATGTAATTTTGACATCAAAATATGAGTAAAATTGAATATTTTGGACGATTATTGTGAAAAATGGGAAGTTGCATATGTGTGGTAAGGGGTAATATTTTTGTAATTTATGAGACTGTGGTTAGTCTAAAAAGCTTAAAAGCATAGTTTCTAATTGTTTAGATATGATGAAACGATATTTAATCAATATTTTCAAGTTATATATCAATTTCATGAAGTATTTCCATCTCAAAACAGCAGAAATTCTGAAAAACGGAAAATTCCCATTTTTCATACAATTTTGGACAGAAGAGTCGACAGGAGACCTTTTGAAAAGTTCTAATCTACTTAAATGATCTTCTGCATGTCAGTTTTAGTGAAATACACGCTAGAATTCCCATTAAACATTAAACATTATTTTTTTTTATCATTTAGAGCCTGAATATTTCAAATTTGCTCTTACAGTCCCTGGACCAGTCAACATTCCCATTTTTGCGATCCGTCACCAGTCATCGATCCGCTACCGATCAGTCAAAAGTCAAGGCAGATCAGTCATGATTCAAAAGGCATTCGTCGGATCATTCGTCAGTCAGCATTCATCCGTCAAGAGTCACCGTTCCAAAGCCAGAGCTTGTTTGTACTCGTCATCCGTCATCCGTCACTGTTCACCATTCAGCCAATCAGATTGCATTACAATGTAGTCATCCGTCACCCGTCATTTTTTATTTTGATTCAGGTTAATTAAAATATAGGAATGCTAGTATTTTTGTAGTGATAATACATCGGCGTGCGAATGCCGAGGAAAAAAGAAAACAATACGGAACATAGAATTAAAAATTAATCAATTTTTCTAAATTATACTTTGAAATTCTATTTCAATAAAAAAAATCTGTGAATTCTTACCCATAAATTTAATGACACTTTAAACGGGAAATGAAATGAAATATATTGAAGATTTATTGATAATTTTTATTACATTTTTCATTTTAACACAATAATGTGTAAAAGAAAAGTTCCACACTGACCGGTGTCTATGTCTCAAGATGAAGATTCATAAGTAATTTTTTATCCCATTTTTCATTTTCATAGAACTTTGAACAAAATAATGTGTAAAAGGAAAGTTTCGCACTAACCGGTATTCATCTAATGGCTGAAATGAAGATTCATAAGTAATTTTTATCCCATTTTTTAAATTTTCATGGAATTTTGAACAAAATAATGTGCAAGAGGAAAGTTTCGCACTAACTGGTATACATGTAATGACTAAAATGAAGATTCATAAGTAATTTTTTTATCACATTTTTTCATGTTCATGGAATTTCTAACAAAACAATGTGTGAAAGGAAAGTTTCGCATTGACTGGTATATTTTTGATGACTATAATAAAGAATCATTGGAATTTTCAATCACATTTTTTTCATTTTCATGGAAGTTTAATCAAAATAATGTGTAAAAGGAAAGTTAAGCTCTGACCAGTGTCTATATAATGACTAAAATGATGATTCATAAGTAATTTTTATCATATTTTTATCATTTTCATTGAATTTTTAACAAAACAAAGTGCAAAAAAATTTTCGTACTGACCGGTGTATTTGTAATGACTAAAATAAAGAATCATTAGTAATTTTTCTTCCCATTTTTCATTTACATAGAATTTTGAACAAAATACTGTGTAAAAGGAAAGTTTCGCACTAACCGGTATACATGTAATGACTAAAATGAAGATTCATAAGTAAATTGTTTTATCCCAGTTTTTCATTTTCATTGAATTTTGAACAAAATAAATGTGTAAAAGGAAAGTTGTGCACTAACCAGTATACATGTAATGACTAAAATGAAGATTCATAAGTAATTTTTTAATCACATTTTTTCATGTTCATGGAATTTCTAACAAAACAATGTGTTAAAGGAAAGTTTCGCACTGGCCGGTGTATTTGTAATGACTAAAATAAAGAATCATAAGTAATTTTTTATCACATTTTTTCATTTTCATGGCATTTCTAACAAAACAATGTGTTAAAGGAAAGTTTTGCACTGACCGGTGTATTTTAATGACTATAATAAAGAATCATAAGTAATTCTTTATCACGTTTTTTCATTTTCATGGAATTTTTAACAAAATAATGTGTAAAAGGAAAGTTTCGCACTGACCAGTATATATATATATATTTAATGACTAAAATGAAGATTCATCAGTCCTTTTTCTATCCCATTGTTTTAGCAAAATAATATGTAAAAGGAAAGTTTAGCACTGACCGGTGTCTATTTAATGACTAAAATGGAGATTCATAAGTTATTTTATCACATTTTTTTCATTATCATGGAATGTTGAACAAAATAATGTGTAAAAGGAAAGTTTCGCACTAACCGGTATACATGTAATGACTAAAATGAAGATTCATATTATAAGTAAATTTTTTTATCCCATTTTTTTCACTTTCATGGAATTTTGAACAAGGAAAGTTTCGCACTAACCGGTGTCTATTTAATGACTAAAATGAAGATTCATAAGTAATTTTATCACATTTTTTTCATTTTCATGGGATATTTAACAAAATAATGTGTAAAAGGAAAGTTTCGTACTGACTGGTGTATTTGTAATGACTAAAAAAAATCATAAGTAATTTTTGCATCCCATTTTTTCATTTTCATGGCATTTCTAATAAAACAATGTGTTAAAGGAAAGTTTTGCACTGACCGGTGTATTCTTAATGATTATAATAAAAAATTATAAGTAATTCTTTATCACATTTTTTTCATTTTCATGGAATTTTTAACAAATTAATGTGTAAAAGGAAAGTTTTGTACTAACTGGTGTATTTGTAATGACTAAAATAAAGAATCATAAGTAATTTTTAACACATTTTTTAAATTAACAAAATAATGTGTAAAAGGAAAGTTTCGCACTGACCGCTATATATTTAATGACTAAAATAAAGATTCATCAGTCATTTTTTTTATCCCAATTTGTTCATTTTCATGGAATTTTAAGAACAATAATGTGTAAAAGGAAAGTTTCACATTGACCGGTGTCTATGTATTGACTAAAATGAAGATTCATAGTAATTTTTTATCCCATCTTTTCATTTTCATGGAATTTTGAATAAAATAATGTGTAAGAGGAAAGTTTGGCACTTACCAGTATACATGTAATGACTAAAATTAAGATTCATAAGTATTTTTTTTTATCACATCTTCTCATGTTCATGGAATTTCTAACAAAACAATGTGTTAAAGGAAAGTTTCGCATTGACTGGTGTATTTTTAATGACTATAATAAAGAATCATTAATAATTTTTCATCACATTTTTTCATTTTCATGGAATTTTTAACAAAATACTGTGTAAAAGGAAAGTTTAGCACTGACCGGTGTCTATGTAATGACTAAAATGAAGATTCATAAGTAAATTTTTGTATCCCTTTTTTTTTCATTTTCATGGCATTTTTAACAAAATAATGTGTAAAAGGAAAGTTCCACACTGACCGGTGTATAGGAAATGTATAAAATAAAGAATCATAAGTAATTTTTTATCCAATTTTTTTTCATTTTCATGGCATTTTAAACAAATAAATGTGTAAAAGGAAAGTTTCGCACTGACCTGTGTCTATGTATTGACTAAAATGGAGATTCATAAGTAATTCTTTATCCCATTTTTTTTTTCATTTTCATGGAATGTTGAACAAAATAATGTGAAAGAGGAAAGTTTCGCATTAACCGGTATACATGTAATGATTAAAATGAAGATTCATAAGTAATTTTTTTATCAAATTTTTTCATGTTCATCTTGTAGTGATTTATTCCAGTAATGTCCATACATGAAGATTTTCTAAATGATTTTAAAGTTTGCGATATACATTTTTATGTATTTTAGCAAATTAATATCCTAAAAATAGTGAAAAATGAACACAATCTCTTAAAATGCCATCTTATAGTGATTTATTCCAGTAATTTCAATGACTAAAGTGTTTCGAAATGATTTGAAAGTTTGCGATATACACTTTTTATGTATTTTAGCAAAATAACATTTAATAAATAGAAATGTTAGTGTGAATAGTGAACTTTATCTCTAGAAATGCCATCTTACAGTGATTTATTCCAGTAATTTCCATATATGAAGTATGTCGATATGATTTGAATGTTTTCGATATAATACTTTCTATGAAATTTGGGTAAAACAATATCTGATTAGTATAATTTTGAGTGTGAAATGTCAACACAATTTGGTTGAGAATTATTCCAAATATTTACATGTACACATTTGGCCTGTTCGAAAAAAAAAATGACTTGAACAATTGCGATGTAATCTTTCGTAAATTTTTGGCAAAGTTGAGTAGAATTTTGATTCTTAAACACTAAAATACAATTGTCATGCTCATGAATTGCTAATAACTATAAGATACATGTATCGATAATGACTTTCGACCTTACTAGGAATTATATATCAACGCTCGGTGAGATTCGTTTCGCCGGTAATTTTTCAATTTACCTGTATCAGTCATCCGTCACCGATCATCCGTGCATAATTAATTAGTTTTCATTCTATTCGTCATCCGTCATGATTCAAGAGTCAAGAGTCGCATCATTCATTAGTCATCAGTTAATTTTATTATCCGTTAGCCGTCAAAAGTCATGATTCATCGATCATTCAGCGATCATTCATCAGTCAACCATCAGTCAAAATGGAATGTTGACTGATCCAGGGACTGTAATTTTAAGGGGGAGGAGTGCCAATTTTAACATTTATGAACCTATAATATGTCTGAAGCTAAAATTTTTGCGTACAATTTCTTGCTAACATATCATAAATTATTATTGCATCGGCAATTATTAAATATATATTCAGATTTTTACGACCCTTAAGTCAAAAAGTCGAAATTGTGAAAAATCTGAAATTCCAAAAAATTCCATTTTTCAAAAATTTTAAACCAAAAATCAAAATTTTATGGACTTTAATGGTTCTAATTTCCAACATTGTATCACAACTGATAAGTTAGGCATAAAACTAGATCAAATGGTGAGGGTTGTTTATCTGAAAGGAATTGACAGCCTAAAATCGGCATTTTCGCAATTTTTTGCATGGGTAGAGGCAGATTTTTTGTATTCCCAGGCCATAAAATTGGCAAAAAGTACCCAAACTTGTGTTTATTGTAAAGCATATTAAATTAGCTTTAATTTGATACCAAATTTCAGTACATATTACTTATCTGTAAAAAAATATGGAGCTTAAAAGAAGAAACTTATGGTAAAACGAAAATACAATAATTTTTCGAGTGCACTATAAAAGTGGCCCTGTACTGTCTATGCGTGCAGGTTATGTTCGTGTTAACATGTTTTATTTTGAAGAGGGGACATAGAAGGACTGAAAAAAACCGGTCTGGTTCGG
>MJUU01044804.1:18195-33324 GCA_002080025.1 Modiolus philippinarum
TGCACGGAAAGTGTTTCCAGCCCACGGACTACTATAAAAGTGGCCTTATACTGTCTATGCGTGTAGGTAATATTCGTGTTAACATGTTCTATTTTGTAGAGGGGACATATAAGGACTGAAAAAAATCGGTTTGATTTGGAAGTGGGGTACACGGAAAATGTATCTAGCTCACGGGCTATTCACAAATTATGTATCATTTTGCTCAGCTTCGCTTGCGATGTTATTTTTAAACCATTACCGAGACAAAATCGGACTAAGACATAACTTTTTTACATTGGCACCTGTTAGGTCCTATTTATGTCATGAATGATATCCGTTGGTACACTCCTGACGGGATATTTCCTCCGAAGTAAACTTAAAGAAACCCAACCAAATTAATAATTAATTTTCGACAGCCAAATATATGAAAAAATTCATTTTGCTCTTTTAAAAAAATAGACGGGGTCACAAATAAAAAAAAAACAATCTCGGCGTTCTATTTGTACTAAGGAATATTGTTTTAAAATTTCATTTTTTTTTCTTTATCTGGTACACCAACTTTCACAAAAATCTGTAATGTTCGAACTTTCATTTCCTATTAATCAAAATTCCTGAAAAAGGAAAGTGTATAAACAAAACTCTGGTTTCTCTATAACAATTTTTATCAACGAATCTACTTCCTACTCCGACACACTAGTTCTTTGCATTGCATTGTTTTTGAGAATGCATGACTGGTTCATCAGGAGACTTGATATATTACATACATGTATATAGGATGTTACAGCAGCATGTTTCGGTATCACAGTAATATTCTAGATATTCTAGTTAATCAAGGCAAATGTTTTGAACACAAGGCACTTACGTCCCTGTTACAGGAGGGTATAACCCTCCTTTGAACTTGGGACTTTGGCCTTATTTTGGGTGTACGTTGAACTTGACCACTAGAGGCCATGGCCCCGGGTTCCATGAACTCCACGGACTCAAAAGTCATAGCATTTTGGACTTCTACTCACGGGAGGGGGGATCACTTCCTATATAGAGGTATATACAGACGTGCCGCTGGAATGGGCCTGTTTTTTGTAGTTGTCAACTATATGAATGGGTAGTCATTTTTTACATCATGTATACCAATGGGTCGTAAATTAACCCCAAATGGCCAGAACCTCTACTGGTTGCTGTAATCAATCAAGTATTTATCATTATTTGATGTTTAAGAACATTCCTGCTGTGAAATTAATGATTTTCTGACTCCAATTACACATATTTACTATACAGTTGGGTTGCTTACTTTTGAAATTTACTATATGAATGGGTCAATATTTTGTTTGGGGAACTATATGAAAGGGGGTATTTTCAAAATGCCAGCGGCAGGCCTGTACCCAATTGCACCTGAAGTGACCCCCCACCTCCATCCCCGTGCTTGTACTTCAAATTTCAAAAAGAATTGAAATAATATAAAATAGACTCTGGACTTCATCCCAAATTATGGATAAACTCTGGACTCAATTAGGGGATAGGGGGAGTTATACCCTCGTACAGCATAGAAGACAATTTACACCCAGAGAAATACACGTCCTGCTTCGGACGAAAGAATGCATATACAAATTTATGCATTTTTTTTTTAAAATGCATCGTATCAAAACACATTTAATGATACATTCACCATTTCCTAAGGCTTAGTTATGTTTGTAGCACGTGGTTTGTAGATACAAAATGCCCGACAAAATGTAGTATTTTCAGGTCTATTTTTACCTCATGCACGGAAGTATATCAAGTTTCAATTTTTTTAACCAGTAATATAGTCATAAAAATGAAAATATGCACAGAAAGGAGGCATGAACACAGCAAACACATAAACTTAATTACTGCCGTGTTATTATAATGAATACACACTAATAACTTACCAAACAATAAGCTATAAGCCTACGTAAAAGAATACACATTTTCAGATCTAAGAGTGTAACTTGTCTAATTGACCCTGTAAAATGATACCTATTTAAAATGCTTTAATTTTAGATAAGCGTCTTTTTCAGAGGTTTTTCAAATAAACAGAATTTTAGATTTATAATTACCTTTGAGTCTACTGATCGCAGTTATGCGTTCCCTACTGTAGCTTAACTGTTCTGATCCCGTGATGTGGAAAAGCCAACGTTTAATTATATACAATTCTAAATATCTAAAAATAAATCCAAAATCATAAAAAAATCAATTTAAGAGACCAAGTTCCCCATAGTACATGTACATATATTCTTAACCATGTATTCATTTGTTGTTTATCTTATTTTTATTTTTATTATTTCTTTTTATTTTATTTTTTCTTTTCTTTCTTAAAGTTTGCTTTAAGACGAAGTGGGATTTCATCAAATAGGAAAAAGAAGGGAAACGGGGAATGTGTCAAAGATCACCACGACCCAAAGGGGAGCAATAACAACTCAAAGCCACCATAAGATCTTCAATGAACGGTGAGGAAACCCCACACAATCTGCTTGCTTGAAAGTCACATCATCTGTAATGAAAAAAAAACAATTGGAAATAATTCACATGTATGGATTTTCAATAACAGAAAGATGAGATAAACAAGGAAAGGATATGGAGTAAATGGACATGAGAGAAAGTCTCTACAAATACATGGTAATACCAATAATGAACCATCGCTTTTATTATTGTTCTTTTTCTTGAAGTCACCATGAAGCTTCAACAATGATCCATTTTTTTTCATGCCTCATAGTCAATTCAAGACGACACCAAGCACCGGTTTAATCGGAATCGATAGCAAGATGTCGAGCAATCAGCTTCATCAATGCTGCTTTACTCATGGATTTGGGATCATCAAACAAAAGTAAAGTGTTCTTAATTTCAGCCTCTGTCAATCCATTGCCCGGCTAAAAAGACTAATCGAAGACAATCAAAACATATAAAAACCATCGAATAAATAACATTATGTGGTTGTCAGAATTGAATAACACTTGGAAATTTCATATTTTCGAAAATATAATAGTATATTCATATGAAAAATTCTCTCAAGAACAAGTACACAATAACATGCATGTTTATTTGCATATAATTTTATTTCAAGTATTGATATGAAATCACAATTCATCGGTAATGACATTACATGATAAAACAGATCCATCATCTTTTAAGCTCAGTTTACAATTATTGTCTCCCCTTTGTTTACACCATTATCGCATGACAGCTGAATACGACCGTTCGTAAAAAATAATCGAACATCATCAGCATCAACTAAACAATGTAATCTTCAAAAGGAAATAAGGCCGTTAATACTCAACAGAACATTAATAGCTGCTTTATTTCCAAGAAATCCTATTAATGTTAGAAACAACCAGGCTTATATCTCACTGAAAGTTCGAAACAATAACAATAATAGGCACCACATACCGTCAGCGACAATGAATTCAACGAAGTCTTATGACAAGCGAGATACGCCAAATTGTAGAAAACTCGGTTTGCCTTTAAAACATGGTTTTGATGTCAGATATCCAAGGTTTAATTTGGCTGCTAATTTTACAAACACTAGAATTAGCAGTAGGATGGTGTTTAATCGAAGTAATCAAGACAATTATATATAATAAAGTCATAAGGTTACAAAAGTAACAGACTAAAATAATGTAATCAAATAAGAACACCACATCACCAAATTCTAATAATCAAAAGTTAAACAAAAGTATAGTTATAAAAGTAAAATAAAGGGAGTGAGGGGGGGGGGGGGTTCAAATCAACAGAAACTTTTAGAATGACCTACAAAACGAACGCCATAAAGACAAGCTAAAACCCGAGTAACGGTACCGCAACACAAAAAAATAAACACAATGACTTAAAAGACATTTTGAACCCATATGTGGATGTGGTTGTGGTTTCCAAAAGAAAAACTGACAGAATTGAGCAAGCATCTTTTGTTTGATTTGATCTTTATTGATGAGACATGAGCTGTCGGAATAGTTATACGAATTTTGTTATTAATTACCACTGGGCCGATGCAACTGCTGGTGGACTGTAAGTCCCCGAGGTTATTAACCAACCCAATGGCCAGTACTTTGGTACTGGCCTAAAAAATAATTTTATTTTAAAACTTGCAATATCTAAGTTGTAGGAAATTTTGTTAAAACCTAAGGAGTATCTCCCTCATGCATAGCTCTGTCCTTAGATGATTTTGGCTTTTCTTTTTAGATCCTATTGGTAATTTGTTCTCTTTCAGCTTTCACACATATTTCGGTTAATGGATTTCCAAATGTTTGATTTGATCTGCACTGATGAGACATAAGTTGTCCAAATTCGCATATGCAGAAACAAAATTTACGGTAACTTCGTTATTTTGTTATTTATAACTCTTAGTGACAGGGTTAAATATAATTTCCTACTTGGTCACGGGATAATTGTTCCTTCGTTAACTGTTGGTAGCATTGTCGTTATATGGCACTGGATTTACTTATTAGACCCATAAGCTATGAAGTAGCTTGGGGCTTAAGCTATCACATAAGAAGAAATCCACCAGGTTAAATAACACCCTATTCAAGACACTCTTTAAATTCACAAAATTGTTGCATGGGAATGATTAATGCAAACACAAGAATATTTAATAACTTATAAAAACATTATCTTGAAACAAATGCAATAAATGAACAATTTATGTAACTGAACAGATGGGATTATATTTAAGACAATGCATATTTCAACTAATTCCTAACTGCGGAGGTATACTCTAAGTCGTATCAATAGTGTAAACAAATATCAAATGATTTTCAGCGCGGTAAACATGATCATAAACAGTAGTATGATCCCAATATGATTTTGTTAGTATTAAATCAGTACTTAAGCTAATCACATCTGCAATATTTCACACTTAATGAGCAGGTAAACTTTCTTATCTAAATTATGAAATAATTAATATATGGATTGTCTGGCTTATAATCTATATTATTATATAACAAACAACTACATGTAAAATGAACGATTTGTTGACGACTTATGAAGGTGTAAAAGAATTTAAACTGACATTTTGTAAATAGAAAATTTGTGAAGGCATTCATTGCTTGACAAGGCCAAGTTATGAAACCTTATAATAAGCTGGGCTTGTCTATAATGAACTTTTAAAACTTAGAGCTGATTAAAGAGACAATGAAAGCAAACATCAGTTTTTTACAGAAAATTATGTATAGTTTTCACCGATTTTTAAAGTAATTCTGAAGATATTTAAATTTTCCAAAATCAACACCCTCTTCTTCCCGTGAAAGGAAATCAGAAAAAGCATTCATTCAAGTCGTCTGTTTAAATCTAAATGCTTTGATCATTTGATACTTTTTGAAAATTGGATTTCAAAACAACTTAGCAAGTTAACATTCAGAAAATTATTACAGCTACTTCTTATTTTTGATAGAATTGCAGTTTTTTTTAAACTTTATCTCTTTCCACATCACTCTGCATGTTTACCCAATTATCTTTTCTTGTCGTACCGATATAGAAACTCAAAAGAGCAGTGTAAATACTAACATATCGTTGAATTTTTTTTCTGGTTAATAGGCTATCCGAGTGCCGAAGATCTTGCTCTTGGGGCTAAGAAGTACCTGAGTACTTTGATTTTTTACTTGTTTGTAACAATGGAGCGCTCGATTCTCTATGGGGGACATGTGCCGATCACACTGTTCTGGACAAGCAAATCGGACAACTTGGAATAGGAAGTTGTTATATTAAAGTGGGATTGTTGCTTTTTTGAACGATTTTGTTGATGAAAAAACAATAGTGTTGCAATATAATTCGTAGTCGTAGCAATATTCCTCGCATTGACGGTTTAACACTAGTCTTTCTGAAAGTTCTACATTAAAATCACCTTTTAAATGTTCTATGTTAAAATGAAAGTTCACTAAAAATAAATTTAATATTTTGTCATTCAAACATTCCAATAATATGAAAGGGAATCGTGATAATATGGCTTAATTGTTTGCAATATGGACTTTTGATTGACCGAGTTCTTTATTTACTTTTTTTTAGTTTATCTTTAGGCATGAGTAGTTTTATAGTTCCAGTAAATATTTGATAGGTAATTTATCTTATATATCTTAGAGGGGGCAATGCAATTTTCGGGATGCTTGGATTGGCCATTTTTAATCGGGATGGCCCTAAATTAATGCCGGAAATTTAAAGAAGGGCAGTACTTGTATTTTATAGACAATCTGGCTTGGCATTTTACCATTGTATGAAGAAAGTATTTGCTCTAGTTTACTTTAGGTGGGATAAAGTGTATTTTCTTTATTATCTTATAGCATGCATTTTTAGTATGTTAAAAATTCAATAAATTTGAAAAAACTTACATCTGTTTTCGTGCATACACTGTTAGACTCCATCTGTAATGGCGGACTGTGTCACACTACACCACCTCGGGGTTCAGTATAGGCGGAACAGATCTAGAACAATGTTAAAATGCAGTCTGGTACTGTGCAAGACGTACAGAACAGCGATTAAGCGCCCAAAGGGAAAAAGGATGATGAGCAGAAGATGGTTTCAGCTGGTTGTTAATGTATTTTTAGGAAAGGCTATGTTCAAAGTCCTGGCAGCAGGCCTAAGCCATGGTGTCATCTATAGTACATGTGTGTATTACCATATATAGTATCTAAAACGACTGAAGAACAAATTGTATCTCGCCAACATTTTCGATGTCATAGTACTGATAGGTTATTCTTGATTCCAACAAAAGAAAACATGATTATTATATTCACTATGGAGAATATCGTCAAATGGCATGTCGAACACGATGTGTATAATATTCACAAAGTAAATGAGAAAAAAATAGGGTGTTTCAATGTTGAACGAAACTACAGTATAAATACAAAAAATATTAATAGGAATAGCATAATACCCTAACCCTTATTACCTATCCCTATACGTAACACCATCCCATGATCTCGAAAGAGTTGGTCCATAACCTTTAAAGGGCAGGAGCCCTACCTGCAGAAAATCTACCCAAACCTTTTAAAAAACAAAACCTAGTCATCAGTGTGCTGCTGGTAGAGGTGTCGCTAGGTTCCAAAGGGCTTCAGCACGAAAGATACAAGGTACATTGTACTTCTCTCATACCTAAAAGCTGTGTAGAACGTCACCTGTTTGACATAGTTTACCACAAGTTGATTTTTTTTCTGGAAGGTGTCAGCGAAAGTATGTTAAAAAATATAGTGACAAAGTTATAGCAAAGAAATTACGTTCATGGAAAGATAAGAGTTCGTAGATTTTCTTGTTATTAACGTTGATCTGCATGGGTTTCATGCCAAAATTTATAGAGTAAGAACAGTCAGTTTTAGTGGGTAAATATGAAGATGGAGCAATTCTGGATTTCCTTGTTGTAATATCTACTGGTTCCTTTTGATTTTTACTCCTCTTTCAGATAATACAAATTTTAGCTTGTAGTCTTCCGGATGATTTGATTTGATCTGCATTGAAGAGACATAAATTGTCGAAATAATTATATGAAGACGCTTAATTTACAGTAACTTCGGAATTTTATTTATTTCCACTGGGCCGGTGGCTCTGATTGTGGACTGTTAGTCCGAGAGGGTATTCACAAACCTAGGCACTTCGATTTTTTATCACATGTATTTTTTTCACATGTATCAACAAAATATTTTTTCCCAAAACTAACATTATTTTTGGGGGAAGAAAGCCTCTTTCAGATTATTATTTTTCATCTTTTTGGCAGCCAAAATACTTTTTTCACATAAAAAACCATACCCCCCCCCCTTCTTCAAGTTAAATGGTCGGTCCCTAATGGATGAAGTGCGTGACTAGGTCCTTGTAGACATATCTGTACTCTTGAAGGTAGTAGTCGTTGTCGACAGTTCTTGTCTTTGACCAAAATGGAGCCATTGTACTTGGTGCAGTTGATGTTGATGGTGTAGCAAGGATGGTTCATGACGATGTAGTAAAGGTGACCAATAGTGCCAGTAATATAGCTGCTTTGTCTGACCCCTGCGAAGCGGTGTTGAAGTTGTCAAGTTGGTGGCTGCGGGTTCTTGTACATTTGCTGTAGTTTCGTTGTTGAAAGATGATAAAACAGGTGCAGGAGATGAAAAGATGTGGCTTTCTTCTTTCTCTCAGTGAAATCGTAAGAATCTTTGATTGCAGCACTAACAACTTTCCGGTTATCTACATATAACCTTAAACGGTTGCCCTTTTTATTACAACAATTTGAGAACACCGAAGAGATTAGGATGCATAAATAATATCATTATCAAGAATTCTATCAATTTCATCTCAATTTCCTTTAAATTCTTTGGGTTTTTGTCTTGGTTATTTCTTTATTGGCATAGCATCCTCAGTGTTCATTGCACAATTTTGGTAAAACCAAGGTCAATTATGGACTTGCAAAACTACGCCATTATTTTTTCAAAAACCTTTGCAAACTTTTGGTATTGAATCATTTTAGATTACATTTATTTTCCTTTAAACGTGTATAAATTTTGAGTTTTTAGGCAGTGGATTTAGTTTCTCAATTACATTTAAAAAAATCATCTTTAATAAAATTTCCCGAAATAAGCTGCACTATACTTACAAATATGTTTTTATCCAAAGTTATCGATTGGTCAGTAACATAAATAATCTTCAATGGTAGTTTTTCATTTCTTTTTTTATACAAAGTTCTAGCTGTTGTGATGCCCATATATTTAAAGTTGAAAGAGTTTCGTCTACTATAAATTTGTCAAGGTGAGGTGTATCCCTTGGTCTTGTGTATGCAATGAAGGGATACAGAGTAAATGCACATGACACAAAGTCTCTACAAATGCATGGTAAAAAAGCAATGGGACAACGCTTTTATTGTTGTTCTTCACTTCAAAGTCACTATGAGGCCCATAACAATGAGCTCCGCTCACACCTCGAGGTAAGTTCAAAACGGCCCACTAGTATATGATTGATTAATTAGCTTGTATTGTACCATTCTCGTTCTACAGAATTCTCTCTTCTCATTTTTAACATGTGTCAGATTTCCGAACTCCTCTGGCTTCCTTCAGTGCATTGGCTTTAAGACTTTTTAATTTCAAAGAAGTTGCACACTTTTTATTTTATGAATGTTTTCTATAGGTCAAAATAAGACAACTGACAAGTATTTTTTTAAAAATATTGATAGAACTGACTAGCTCTTATACAAATAAAAGTCCTGATGTCAAATTAAAAAATGGAAAATCGAGATAAATCCCTTTCAGGCCAAATTTTAATACCTTGTATCTCTGTTCAAAGAACACTAATATATTTATCTCTTTTTACAACAACAGGAAAGAACCTCCTTAAAAATGCCAGAAAAAATTACTATCTCTATTGTTTTGTTATTTATATGATAAATAAATCAAGCTCTAAATAAAACAATACAATCATAACCCAGCACCTAAAGTGGTACATCAATATCAGCCATTATTGTTGGTTCAAGATATTATTCATATACATTCAACTCGGTAAGTGCCCTGTGATCATTTATATGTTGTTTTGTGTATTGTTCCCTTTGCAGAGTGACGGATTACAGTGTTTGTAAGAGTACTTTGCCCGATATGTAATGCTTATTGAAGACCCAGCACCCATGACAAAATGGATACATGGATGTAGCGTTGTTCAACATTTAGCAAGTGAATTCCGCTCAAACCGGTGCTAGGGCCGTCTTGAACTTACTATGAGGTAGGAGTGTCTGCTCTTTGTTGAAGGCCTCATGGCGACTTCAAGATGAAGAACAACAATGAAAGCGTTGCTCCATTTGCTTATTCTTACCATGCATTTACAGAGATTTTGTCACATGTACATTTACTCCATATCCCTTTATTTGTTCACAACTTTATGGATTTTACATTTTATCCATCCACTAATTTGAAATGGTTTTCAAAAGGATCCAGTTTCGCTTCACAATGGTCAGGTATGTTTGTAAGATGCTTAGTATGTAAAACACTTATTAATTCACGGTTAAAAATACTGTAGATTGCTCGATTTTCGGCGGAACGGATATTTTTCTCATCACCGGAGTCGGAAGCTATGTCCCTTCACACTCAAACTGGTTGGTCACTTATCGGTTATGCAAATTATTTTTTTTTAGATTTATCTTATTCAATAATATCAGCAATGGCAAATATCCTGGAAAATCTATTTTCACAATTTAAATATTGACTCAAGAAGCTACTGGTCAAAAACGACTTACTAGTAATCTTCAATTTAACGTCTCCTTTTAACTTTTGGTTGAGGATTCCGTGCTTTTGAAAATAAGTGTTGACGTCAAATCTTTGAGTTTTACAACCAAAAGGTTTTGGAATAGCAATTAAAAAGCCACGAGATAATGGTTATTAACCCTATTATCACATTCAACTGTACTTTTACACGTAAAGTATATCGCGTGTAATAATCGTGTTAATTATAGTTACGTACATTTATGCAAATGAACGGATGTTTTTATCATCAAATATTATGCATTTCTGAATCGAATTAAAACAATTGTTGTAACATTTCGAAAACAACCCGAAAGATTATTTTCCATGGCAATACGAAAGCCATGTTCCAAAATGTTTAATTTGAGTTCCATTTGATTAATAAATCTGATATTAAGTTCAAATCTGGTATATATCACTTCAGATTTCAAAACTTTGTCCAATCGTTATGACAAATTAGCCTGCATTTGCGTCCATAGTATGTTTCTTTTATTGTGAACAATTTGATTAAGATAAAAATAAGCTTTCAAGCTGCCCCCTCTGTTGTTATCGCCTTGAAAACGCATACCATATTTAACTTTTATAGCTGAAAGAGCGTTTTACACCAATAACACTCGTCTCTTGATGATACTTATATGTTATATATTTACTTTATTCAACCTCCCGTCTTTAAAAAAAGACCGTTTGTATAATTACACTTGTATTGCATATTGTAAAATTAGCCTTTAAATCATTAATGATAGCCACTACAAAAAAATTATTGTAGACCAATGGGTTTATTTATGCCGTTTACAGAAACACCTAGATATTGAAGACCAGTGCGTTGGTGGAATACTTATTTTTGAAGTATAATTTTACTATTCGAATTATACTTGATACTATATAAACAGAAAACTGTTATAAATATACAAGTACTGGTTAAAAATAAATTGTTTCAACATCAGTTTAAAATAAAGACTTTTCTGTCAAAAAGGTAAGTTTTTTTTTTCCATTTTTTACAACATTCAACAACACAATCAATCGTATCCCTTGAACTATCATTTCATTGACTTACACGACTTACTAGTAATCTGCAATTTAACGTCTCCTTTTAACTTTTGGTTGAGGATTCCGTGCTTTTGAAAATAAGTGTTGACGTCAAATCTTTGAGTTTTACAACCAAAAGGTTTTGGAATAGCAATAAAAAAGTCACGAGATAATGATTATTAACCCTATTATCACATTCAACTGCACTTTTACGTGTAAAGTATATCGCGTGTACTAATCGTGTTAATTATAGTTCCGTACATTTATGCAAATGAACGGATGTTTTTATCATCAAATATTATGCATTTTTGAATCGAATTAAAATAATTGTTGTAACATTTCGAAAACAGCCCGAAAGATTATTTTCCTTGGCAATACGAAAGCCATGTTAAAAATGTTTGAGTTCCCATTTGATTTATAAATCTGATATTAAGTTCAAATCTGGTATGTATCACTTCAGATTTCAAAACTGTGTCAAATCGTTATCACAAATTATCCTGCATTTGCGCCCTTAGTATGTTTCTTTTATTGTGAACAATTTGATTAAGATAAAAATAAACTTTTAAGCTGCCCCCTCTGTTGTTATCGCCTTGAAAACGCATACCATATTTAACTTTTTATAGCTGAAAGAGCGTTTTACACCAATAATACTCGTCTCTTGATGATACTTATATGTTATATATTTACTTTATTCAACGTCCCGTCTTTAAAAAAAGACCGTTTGTATAATTACACTTGTATTGCATATTGTAAAATTAGCCTTTAAATCATTAATGATAGCCACTACAAAAAAATTATTGTAGACCAATGGGTTTATTTATGCCGTTTACAGAAACACCTAGATATAGCCACTACAAAAAAATTATTGTAGACCAATGGGTTTATTTATGCCGTTTACAGAAACACCTAGATATTGAAGACCAGTGCGTTGGTGGAATACTTATTTTTGAAGTATAATTTTACTATTCGTATTATACTTGATACCATATAAACAGAAAACTGTTATAAATATACAAGTACTGGTTAAAAATAAATTATTTCAACATCAGTTTAAAATAAAGACTTTTCTGTCAAAAAAGGTAAGTTTTTTTCCATTTTTTACAACATTCAACAACACAATCAATCGTATCCCTTGAACTATCATTTCCTGCTTCAGGTACATGTATGTAGTTTTCGGCGTTCAATAGTACGCAAGATATGGAATTCATTCACAGTTAAAACTTATCTCTAAGTAAGCAAAAATTGGTGAAATCAATATGGTAAAGAAATAAAAAAAATTCCGAAGTTACTTTTAATAAAGTTTCTGTAGACTGTCATTTGGACAACTTTTGTCTTTTCAGTGTAGATCTAAACTAAAATCTATTAAAAAAGGGGCGGCAAAAGGGGGTTTCATTAACACGCTAACAATTTTTTATTTTCAACATCAAAATTAACAGTAAATTTAAACGAATAATGTTAACAGTCATAAAACAATTAACAGTAAACAGTATACAGTTATTTCATGCCCTTGAAGGAAACAGCAATAACTTTTGTCCCGAGATGGCCGAAGGCAACAGTTCGCAAGTCATTTCCATCATCGAGGGACAATAGTTTTGCTGTTTCCTTCAAGGGCATGAAATAACTGTTTTATTAACTTATATAAACAATAAAGAAAAAAATCTTATATAAACAAATAAAAAAAATCTTGCCTGTGAAAAGGGAACACGGGTAGAAGTTGAATGACGTCGCACTGCGCAATTATTTTACGCATTGAACAGTTTTACCGGAAATCGGTCAACAGTTAACTGTTCCATCCGACGTTAAAATATTCATGAAAATAGTTTAAAATGCTGCATATGAATAAATGTTACTATAAGTTAATGATGTTTTTTGTTTCCCTTTAACAGTTAACACAAAGTAAAAAAAATAAAAACCGAAAACAACAAAAAGTCCAAAAACAGGTATCAACTGTTTTATTTCACCAAATACGTTTAAAACCAGCCGATACAGTAACAAACAGTTTTAGCACCCCTTTTGTAAAAGCTGATAAAGAAAAAGTAACCAATAGGATCTAAAGAGAAATGCCAAAAAATTAGCTTAGGTCAGGGCTACATGTACATATATGCACGACTGAGATATTTCTTAGTTTCTTACAAGACAATGTTTTCATATTATTATAAGAGTTGAATTCTAATCAAACAGGTAATCAACTATTAATGTATATGTAGTAAGGAGCCTTCTTGTCACTGGCTGTTACAGATAGAAAAATACGTAGCTTTATTCTTAAACGGATTTTTTAATTCGGAAACATGCAATGTCTAATTTTTAAAAAAAATTAAGGAGTATCTGTCTTGTGTAAAACCCTTTCCTAAGCCGATTCCGTCCGTTTTTATCACATTTTATTTTTGTTCTGGTTATCTAGATGTCTTGATTTGATCTGCACTTATAATGGAAGGTTTACACTGCCGATCAAAGCAGCTCGACCGAGCTCGACCAATAATTATTCATTGATCGGAACACTGCTTTTAATGTATCGTGTCCGGTCTACTAACATCTATAAAAACTTTGCTTAACTTGAGCTTTGATCCCGAATATTTTTGACATGTAAAAAATATGATGAAGAGGTCGGGTGCATTATAAGTCGAGAACAGATCGGGAATCGATCGGACCTTGGTCGAGGTAGTCGTGAAGAGATCGTGAAGGGATCGGTATTGGTCGAGATTTAAATTTTAAGCCGATTATACCGATTTCTACATCAAATCAATCACTTCTCGATTTATGCCTCCAGATCAACTCATTACTCGACTATAACGATTCATTCTTTTTTTCTATACAAGATCTTTTCGACCATTTTCCTGATCTTTTCCCGACCTTTAACAGATCTTTACTAGACTACTCGAGATCTACTCGATTAAACACGGTGGTATGTCTCCCAAAACAGTTTTGCAAGAGGCTCTCAAGAACTTTTGTAGCTCACTTAGAACATTACTAAAAAAAGTTACCAAACAAATTCTTATTACCACGGTTGATTTCAACTCTCGGCTATCCATGTCCTAAATATCACCAAAATATATTAATTCGGAAGGAGCCAGTTTTTAAATAAGCTATCCAATTGCTAATGCGATCAAATTTTGCTGGTAAGCATCTACATCTTTGGCATGATGTGAATCTGTCGGGTACTAGTTTGGAAGGGGACTTGCCAAGGAATATTGTAATCAACTTTTTGTCCAATTGGCAAAGTAATTTCAGAGTAGATCCAAGTAGAGTCCAGTGTTATTGTATGTTCCCAGCTTGATTCGCATACAGATGTAATTGATAGTATTTTGAAAGCGGAACATCCAAAGACTATTGTTTACAATTTTAAATGGATTCAATGGCCCAGTTATTTAAAGAGATTGTTTCAATATGTACCCAGCTTGGGCCATCTTGGATTAAATGATGATATGAGAGGCACTATTTTGAAAAAAGATAATCCGGGGACTTTCGTGACCAAGTTTTTTCAAAGAGCTTAGGAGTTTCTGAGGTAATATGAAAAAGAAAGGAAATGGGGTAAATGTCAAGGAGACAACATCCCATATCCAGGTAAAAACGACCAAGCCATATTAGGTAAGCTACATGTAAAGGGGTCTTGTTAAAAGGAATATATCCAGATCGATTCTTCCGTGCAGGAGCGAAAAGTCAATTGACCGGTTGCTCTGGTATGATTTAAAAAATAAACCAACAATGTCAATTAGATCATTTTTTTTACTGTACTCCCAGTTGGAAGCACTTTTGGATAAGTTACATTTTTTTTAAATTGAACCAACCAAGTTTTAATGTAATTTTGATTCCACGTGACTAAGCAATTTCTGAGAAGATATTGGAATGAAACAAATAATAAACATTGGACACATAGTGATAACAAAAGCTCAATCAAGCCATATTAGGTAAGCTACATGTAAAGGGGTCTTGTTAAAAGGAA
>MJUU01044807.1:0-16920 GCA_002080025.1 Modiolus philippinarum
TCAATTTCAAAACACATATGATACAAAGTCAATTTCAATATTTTTTTAATGTTAATTCGTGTTTAAATACTTTGTTTCTAGGTTGTAACAAGATATTTGAAACAAAATAAAAAGAAAACTGACATACAAATCCAGACATATTTAAATGTATTTAGTATGAAAAAGAAAGGAAATGGGGTAAATGTCAAGGAGACAACATACCATCTCTAAGTTAAAACGACCAAAAACAAAGCATCTAGGGTTCAACACAGTGAGGAACCTCACACTATGTGGCCCTAAAAAAGTGAACTAGTAAATTATATTTTGGCATTACACGGAGAAATCGGTGGATAGGTATCATGACGAGATGCTGTGGAATTCGGCGTTATCAATTTTTTTAATTTATAATCTTGAATTATTTTCCATTAACACGTAATTATAAAGAAATATTTTGGAGTCAATAGGCCATAATTACGTATAATAAGAGAAAGTAATTCGTGTAGGTTTCTCAACCCGTATTAAATAGGCATACAGATACTGTAAAAACATGTGCCAACCATGAGTACACAAACAAGCTTTATATATATTGTGTTAAATGGTAAACTGCACGTGTTTTGCCACTTCCGTTTCAATCAAAAAAGAACAAAAAATGACAATATCTTAACAATTTTGAAAGTTTTGCCTTTTTGGTTAATTTTTCGGCATTATTTCTAGGATCCCAGTAGTATTATTTGCAAAATGAACGTCAATCTATGAAATTCAACCATTCTACTATATCAAAACGATCAGACGAAATGAAGTCCTTACGAATCAAAATTTGATCAATCAAGTGGGCCTCAATTCATTCTAGTTTCTTGAAAATAAGTACAAACGAAATAACTCTAAAATCAATTCCACGAAATTTTATACCGACGAAAACAGTCGCTTTCATTGATTTACAAAGAGTAGTACTCTTACCGGATCGTACAATTTTTTAACTAATCAATTCTTGTCAATTTCACCGATAAAAAGAATAATAGAATTTTTGTTTTTGATACAAGAAATATTGGCTCCAATAATGAACTCGCCCACAAGGGGCTCGTCCATTATTGGTCGCCAATATTTCGTCAATAAAACTTCCATTATTCTATATATGTATTTGTCCGGTTTTCAAATAGAAAACAGAAAAATGTACAATGTACTTGAGAGGAGCCATGAGAAAAATAGATTGTTTGTATTTCTTTGCTGTGCTCAATAACATGTAAGCACTATGTTGTTTTGGAAAGGTTGATACATTTTCATCTGCAACTATTCTAAAAGATAAGGATCTTAGTAAAGATAATATATTCAACTAGATATGTAAATAAAGATCACAGTAGCAGGAGAAGTAATCAAATGCATTATTGGTTCAAATGATGGTACCCGACATGTATATGATGTCTATATACGGGATGTTTGAAAGATGTAAGAAAGATACTGCAATAAGCCAAAATAGGACATTGTGATTGTACCCATACCTTTTGAAAAGAACATATAAAAGACTTCAACCTAACATCACAGAATAAAGACGAAAACATGGTAAATGCAACAAATTTCACCTGCTTGGTTTGTATGATTTGCTTTAATTTTAAAATCTGAAAAGTGCACTAAAAATAAGCAACATCTATCCTTGATATACCAAACAAACATTGCTGGGAGCGTCTTGGTTTAAAAAAAATCACAATTGTCTGTTTAAGAGATTTTTATAGTAGGCAGTTTGTCTTAACATTTGTTTCATCCCGATTCATTTGATCACAGCAGAAAATAAAACAACAATATTTACCTAATGGTATTTCATCAAACAACTGAGGTGTGGTCTCATATCTGCATAAACTTTTTCCTCTTCATATCCCTGTTGTGCTTGCCTAAAATGGTCAAGTAATATATGATTAGCTCGATATCTCACATTTTCAGTTATCGTGTAAAAAATGATCTGTCTTTATTATTTTTTTCAAATAATCATAAATCACGTTTAAGAGAAATAACGATAAATAATAAGCAATCAAATAATCTTAATTATTTTTTATAATCCAAAATGATAAGACTGGATAAGTTATTGTAAAAAGGCAGAACAAAAAATATCTTCTCTTCCTTTGTTGCAAATATAAGTAAAAACCTGATTTTAATCGAGAATTATATAGATCTGATTCATTCTACGTATGTAAAAATACATTGATTAAACTTAAAAAAGTTTCTAGATTGGTGTGAATTGCATGTTATTATGATAATAATTATAATGATATCAGTGAGTATGTCTGCGTTAAATACTTTTATGCTGAAAGATTTTTTTCAGTATTTTTGCAAATTTTAAAACTAAACTACAAAGAGAAAAAAATTAGAAAACACTCACGTCTTTTGTTTGACTTGTATAATATCCAATAACGGTACTAACATGGATACGTAAATGATCTATTAATATTTACTTGTGACCAATCATAGTAATTTCCTTTTTAAACCTTTTTTTTTAATTTGATAAGTTTAAATATTGATTTAACTTTCAGAAATGATTACTGTGTTCTCATGTTATGGTGACTTTTGGTTGAGAACATTTTATAGATAGGTAAAGTGTATAAATAAAAATATTGGCATTTAAATAAATAGTTATTTTTTAAAATGTCAATAGAAAAGATAATAGATTGCTTTTATACACAATTTCTTCATATGCTGATGATTTAGATGATCTATACCATTGCCAGTTGTAATTAGTGGCTCTTTACAAATAAATGTTGAGAAAAACTGAAATATCTTTCAGTTGATTTTACTGACAGTAAAGTGAAATTTCCCGCTGATTTGTATATTAGATCTTGTATATTAACTTTCATACCTGTCTTGTTCCTGGCTATGATATTATGCTTTTCATGTAGGTGTATAACCCTGCTGACTTAACGACTACCGACTTTGACATTTTCCTGGATTGACTCACTCACAGTGTGACGGGTGCTGTTAACAAAGCAGGATATGCTTACCCTTCCGGAGCACCTAATGTAACTCTCAGTTTCACTGGAGTTCACAATGTGAGTGCCTTTGTTTTGAATGTTGTGATTTCTATTTCTGTGCTTTGTGTCTTACTCTGGCGCCATTGTTGTCTGTGTTCTCAATTTGACCATGTCTTTTGACTTCGATTTTTTGTGGATATCACTCCTTTGGTCCTGGTATTCTACTACCGTTGTTGTTACCCTCTCTGAAACCTTATACAATTTGCTTTTACATGTTCATATAATTACTTCGAAAATTGTATCATTGACGGATTATGTGACTTCAATATGGGCATGCCAAGTTCTCCTTTTTCTTTCGAATAAAATATGATATTTCAATCGTGTTTATGTATTTAGAAAACATAACAAATGTATATCATGTCAAATGAACAATTTTACCTTATTTTTATAGATTTTGCAGATACTAAATTTTTATGATGGCATGCAATATTACTATAGTAATATCAATATATTTCTACATTCAATACACTATAAAAATGGATGTCTGAATGATTTTTTTTCTTCTTTAAATATAATTATCCTAGGCCAAGCTTTTGCATTTAGTATTAGTTGTAATTTCAAGGTAAAGAGAGAGAAGCATCATATAAAGAAATACAAAATTCATTCATTCCTCACATATCTTTCGAGGTTTTTATAAAAGTTCATTGCTGGCTTTAAAAGGTTAATCGTTTGTTTAACTGAAGGGAGCTATGCACAAATTGTATGCATTGAGGAGTTTGCTGATCCGTATGAAATAACTAAATACCGAAGTTACTGTGAATTGTATAACATAAATTTTGAAAAATTAACAAATTTTGAACTAAACTAAAATCTTTTTCCAAAGATTGGTCTGATAAAAAGATAAAATGTCTCACTACAGATAACATTCAGTTGTCCAATGTTTTCTTGAAGGTGACGCTCCCTTAGCCCCAGTCGACGGAATATATATATTTTGACTGGTACGATTAGAACGAATTTGTTCTACTTTTGCCGATAGTCGAGATGACTCATTACCAAATCCTTGGGTAGTTTATAGTTCGAGTTTTTATCTGTAGTACGAGCTTTCCTTGGCCCGTCTTTCTTTAAGCGTTTTGTCTTAGCCTTGTCTTTTTTCAAGATACCTGAAACTTATCGATAGCTCTCATCAAGTGAGAATTAAACCCTATTTTGCCAACTAATGCGCTGAAACAATATCTAAATTTTTTTTTTCGGTTAATGGATTTCCAAATGTTTCGGTTTCATCCGAACAGAAGAGACCTAATTTTCGAAATTGTTATATTCAGAAATTAAATTCTCATTTAATTCGGTATATTGTTATTTATACACCACAAAAATCGTGCGTAAAGATGGAAGCTTACTTAAAATAGATAAGAAAAGCAAAACTTCGTAAATACAAGATTCTGGTTCCTTATAGCTCGGACAGGGTTGGAAGTTTAAATAAATAGAAGCACTGATTGATATGTTTATTTTTAAGAGGAATCCATAATAAAACCGTGTTACAAAAAAGCAATTCTTTTTACTGATATCATTTTTTTTGCCACTCTTGGAAAAAAAACTGTAATATTTACGGTAATTGCAATGTTTAAATTGTTGACAGACTAATTAGAAAATGTTTACGGCGTCAAATTAAAGACACTCTAGAATCAAATGACTAATAAACATTTCAAAACAAAATAGGTAAACATACCAATTAAAGTTTGGTTTTTTTGTTTTTTTTTTGTTTGCTTTTAAATTTTTGGTTTTCGTTTTGTTTTGGTTTTGTTTGTGTGTTTGTTTGCTTGTTTTTTTTGTTTTTGTTTTTTTTTAGTTTTTGTTTTTTAACAAACTGCTTGCTACATTATTCCTATATACATAATCATATTTATTGCTTTTTAAGTCGCCCAAACGAAGTTTGGCGACTTATTGTTTTTGCTCCGTTTCTTATTATTATTATTATTATTATTATTATTATTATTCTTCCTCTTTTTCTTCCGCCATGAACTTGTCCCACCTCGTTCTCAAAGACCATTGGTCCAATCTTAACCAAACTTCACAGGAAGATGGAACCCCATCTCAAGATGTGCATTCCAGTCTTTGAATTTTCAAAATGGCCGCCGTTGCCATGGAAACTGAAAAAAGGCGGGAAAATTCAAAGTGCTCCAAATTGCATGAATTTTTACAGAAAGGTTGTATATTAAGGGTAGAACATATTCTGAGGTAAATTTTTTTAAAATGGCGGCCGTTGCCATGGAAACTGAAAAAAGGCGGGAAAATTAAAAGTGCTCCAAATCTCATGAAATTTGACAGGAAGGTTGTGTATGAAGTTAAGAACATATTTATGGAATAGAATAATTGTAAGGATGGCGATCAATGGGAGGTTTGGGCGACTTTTGTGTTTCGCTTTGCGTACACAGTTATTACTTGTTTCAATTTTGTTTTTTTATGAAGCGACATTATTATAAATTCTATTACATAAGAATCAATCCGTTTAACACAGTTCTTCTGTTTCAACTCGCGCTACAAATACTACTATATACTACTTTCTTCAGACGTCAAAGATATTTAGATGTGGTTAGAAGGAAAGAAACTGATTATACATAGGTATATTCCATAGGTCTTTTGTTGTATGTTGCAGAAAATGGAAGATTCCCATCTTAGTTATATGAAAAAAAGTTACTATTCAAATTTCCATTAATGTAGCTCCCTATCCAGAGTATGAAGCGTAAAATTCATAGTTCATTCGTTATTGTCAATAATGTAATCTCTATCCTTCATTTATATTTCACAATTATTCGTTACTGTGGAGCTTGTAGTTGATACAGTGACTTTGTGGAAAGAGCAAAAGCACTGTCGCAAAAACTGTTGAGCAAGGGCTTTATTCAGCCGTTGTTACTTTTGTCCCGTCAGAAATTCTAATGCCGTCACAAACATCATAGATATGCATGCAATGTCGATGTCACAAATAAAAACTGACATTTTCAGTTAGATTCATTTCTTCTTGGATTTGATTTTACTGATTCTGACTTTACCCTGGATTGACCCACTGACAATATGACGGGTGTTGTATACAGAGCAGGACATGCTTACCCTTCCGGAGCATCTGATGTCACTTCCTTTTGAGAGCCCACACTGTTACAGTTTTAGTTTATATTGTTGTATTAGCAGTGTTTGTATTTTGTCGTTGTCTGGCGTCTTTGGTCTCCGTCTTCTGATGTTCTTGCTTTCACTGTGATTCTGGACTTTGGTTTATGTTATCTTGTTCTTTGTTTCTTCGGCATTGTACTGCCGTTCTTAAGCAACGAATTCCACCCAAATCGGTGCTAAGGACTGTCTTGAACTTACCATGATGTATGATCATAGCTAACTGTTGAGGGTTTCATGGTGACTTCAAGATGACGAAATCCAATACAAGTGTTGTTCCATTGCTTAGTTGTACCATTTATTTTGTTGAAACATATCACATGAGCATATACTCCATATCCTTTCAATTGATTATTTAGGACTGCCTTGTGTATCTAATGCTGTGTGGAGTCCGAAAAAGATAACCATTACGAGAGATGTATGATCACTATTTACTGCAGTTATGGTGTACTTGTTCCAGAGGGAATTTATCGTATGAATATATTGTCAAACTTTCAAATTTTGGCATATATTTATTATTTTTATTTTTCTTGTCATTTCCAAATATTATTCTGGTCACCTGTTTATAATGCCCACAACTCATTATTTTACATACGCTATTTTTTCCTAAAATTGACCTGATGAGCGCCTTATGGTATCTGTCCACTAGCTTAGGACACTGCCGGTTTTGTTTTACAAACGGATTGCAGTAATTATAAGATAGCTTTTGTAGTTAATTGAATGTTTGTTGACGATCTCCAATCAATAATCTAATTAAAGTATGGCGTTGTTCGACAATTAGCAATGGATTCCACTCAGCTCGGTGCTAGAGACCGTAATGAACTTATTATACCATGCGACTTCAAGATAAAAAAAAAAAAGAAAAGCGTTGTTCAATTGCTTTGTTTACTATGTATTTTAGAGACTTCGTCTCACGATGAATATCTCCATATCCTTTCATTCGTAACAGTGATTTTTGGAAAAAGCTTTAATCTACCAAGTCAAATACACGCTCAACCTTTGTACTGACAATGTACCATATACGGTGTAGAATTTACCCTGTACTCATAGAATGACAGGCGTCGTTTACGGTGTAGGACTGACCCTGTACAGATAATGAATGGTGCCATCTACTCTGTACTGGAAGTGTGTCATGTGCCGTATATGTAGCAATGGGAACACACTTTACTGACAGTGTAACAGGTGTCGTATACGGTGTAGGACTCACCCTGCACTTACATTGTGACGAGTGCAGTATACGATGAAGGACTGAAAGCATGACGGTTGAAGTATACGGGGTAGTACTTACCCTGTACTGACACAGTGACAGGTGCCATGAACGTTGTAGGACTTTGCCATGAACGTTGTAGGACTTATACCGTGTTGACAGTATGAAAGGTACCGCATACAGTGTAGGACTTATCCTGTACTGACAGTCTGATAATTACCATATAAGGTGCAGAACTTGTCATGAACTGGTAGTTTAGCAGGTTCCGTATACGGTGTAGGACTAACCCTGTACTGACAGTGTGAAAGGTGCCGTATATGTTGTAGGACTTATCCTGTACTGACGTTGTGACAGGTGCTGTGTACGGTTTAGGACTTACCCTGTACTGTCAGTGTGACAGGAGCCGTATACGGTATAGAACTTATCCTGTACTGACAGTATGACAGGTGCTGTATACGGTGAAGGAATAACACTGAACTGACAGTGTGACAGGTGCCATATACGGTGTATAACCTACTCTGTACTGACACATTGAGAAGTGCCGTATACGGTAGAGAAATAAACCTGTGCTGAAAGTATTACAGGTGCTGTATTCCGTGCATTACTTTACTTATTTTGTACTGACAGTGTGAAAGATGCGGTATGAAAGGTGTAGGACTTACCCTGCAATCAGTGTTATATATGCAGTATACCGTGCAGAACTTACTCTGTAATGACAGTGTGACAATTGCCGTATTTTCCGTAGTATCTACCCCATTCTGACAGTGTCGCATGTGCATTATACGGTGTAGGACTAACCCTGTAATGACAGTGTGACAGATACCGTTTTGGTGTAGGATTTACCCTGTAATGACATTATAATAGCTACCGTATAAGGTGTAGGGCATATCGTGTACTGACGCTCTGACAGGTACTGTTTATGTAAGTTGTACTACCCGTGTGTGACGGGTGCTGTATACGGAGTAGGATTTACACCTTACTGATAGTGTGACAGGTGCTGTTTACGGTGTAGGACGTACCCTGTGCTGATATCGTGACAGATTCTCATGGTGTATAACTTACCTTGTGCTAACAATGTGAAAGGTGCTTTATATAGTGTAGTGCCTACTCTGTACTAGCAGTCTGACACGTGCAGTATACGGCGTAGAACTTACCTGTACTGACAGTGTCACAGGTGCCGTAAACGGTGTAGGACCTACCCTGTACTGACAGTTTGATATGTGCTGTATACCGTCTATGACTTATCCTGTACTGATATTATGACAGGTGTCATATACGGTGTAGGACTTACTCTATACTAACAGTGTGATAGGCACCATTAACGGTGTAGGACTTATTATGTATTAACAGTTGGACAGGTGTCATATACGATGTAGGACTTACTCTATACTAACAATGTGATATTCACGTTAACGGTGTAGGCCTTACTCTGTATAAACAGTGGGATAGGCACCGTAAACGTTGTAGGACCTACCCTTTGCTGACCGTGTGTACGATGTATGACTTGTCCTGTACTGACAATGTGACACGTGATGTACACGGAGTATGACTTACATTGTTTTAGTGTTACAGGCTGTGTGTACGGTATAGAACTTACTCTGTACTGACAATTATTAATGAGATTAAGGTGAAAATTGGCGGAAAACTGAACTCCTTGGAATTTTATTGGATTAAGATTAGCAAGCTTTGACCGAGAATCAATTTGAAAGAATAAATAAAATTGAAGGGACTTCTTACAGAAAGCTCATAAGGATGTATAAAATGAAATTATGGAAAAAATAAGGGACTCCATGGAAAAAATTGTAATTTTTGTAAATGGATTAAACAAGATAATTTTGATAAAATTGCAATATAAAAGATTGCAAGATAAAATTGCAATATCTAAATTTTTGTAATTTTTATTGAAAACTAAGGAATATCTCCCTCATGCAAAGCTCTATCCTTAGCTGATTTTGGCTTGACATTTAGATCAAATTGGTTATTTGTTCTCTATCAGTTTTTGAACATCTTTGAGTCTATGGTCTTCCAAACGTTTACATTTTATCTGCACTGAAGAGACGTAAGTTGTCGGAATGCGCATATGCAGAAAATAAATTCACAGTAATTTAGGTATTTTGTTATTTGAAAACCTGTCAGAAATTCTAACACATGAAAAGCTAATCTTCTTAATACTCTTTGTTAACGGTTGTCTAGTTGTCCTTTTTCAAATTGTCCTTTTTCCTGCACTAGAATGGGTATTAAAGGCATCCGCAGAGCTGCCGGGTTTGTCCTTCGGTGTTTGAAAGGAAAATGCACTGTCTGCAGGGTAATCAGGGCAACATTAGGCGATCCTAGCTGCGAAATATGAGGGACAAAGTATACGAAGAAATGAAACACTCAAAACAATATATAAACCTCCCTTATACAACTCAGTACAAAAAAAAAAAAAAAAAAAAAAAAAAAAAGACACAATTGAGTCATATAGCAGGCTTACTTTACCTGTACCATTTTTCCCAGTTGGTCTAAAAACTCTTATACGTCATATTTTTAAACTTTTTATGCTTAATTTGTCCCCAGCATTTTATTTCGGTATACGCTTGGGGAAATAGTCATTGCTACACTCAATGAATAAAATTAGTATCTAAATATCTACTTTTTGTCTTTGCTTCTATAGGAATACAAATTGTGTAAAACCTATCATGGTAAATATATAGAGAATAATGGAAGTTTCGGATACAAAAAAGTGTGCGTCATAATGGTCGAGCTCACTCTGAGGGCGAGTCTATTATTGGAGACAACACTTGTTTATATGAATGTCGATCTTCATTTTTCTTCATATTTGTCTTTTATTCATGTGGCGTCTTTGTTGCTTGGCAATTCCGATGTTGCCGTTGTCCCTTTATTGCAATTGTTCGTTTTAGATTCACGGTTCGGTTCTCATTTACGTTCAATGTATATTGGATATAACAAATCATTTTAACCTTGAGACTTTTGAACCAACCATAACTTCATGGATTGATTGATTTTAATTTCAAATGAACTGATATTAATATATTCATACTTAAATCAGTTTAAAAAGTGTATGAAGCAAATCATACTTGTTCTTCAAGAACACCCTATATCACTCTTTGTTTTTAGCTCACCTGGCCTAAAAGGCCATGTGAGCTTTTGCCATCACTATGCATCCGTCGTCCGTCCTCTGTCGTCTGTCTGTCCGTCAACAATTTCAAAAATCTTCTCTGAAACCGCTAAGCCAAATGTAACCAAACTTGACTTGAATCATCACCAGGGTATAGCTTCTCAAAATTGTGTTCGATTAGTCGCCTGGTCAAACAACATGGCCGCCATTGCTAAAAATAGAACATAGGGGTAAATTGCAGTTTTGACTAATAACTCGAAAACCGTTACAGATGTCAAAAATCTGACTGGAATAAAATGATCAACATGATGAGATCTGTCCACTGTGCAATTTTTGAAGAAAATCTGAAAACCCATCTCGGAGTAATAGCCCTTTTTCCGTTAAATTTTCAAAATTTTGGCATTTTATTTTTTTTATTTCAACAGATAGAGGTCAAGTGTAAATTGCAAAATTGTTCAGCATATCAAGATCTAGCAACCCTGAAATTTTGAAGAAAATCTATAAACTCTTGTAGGAGTTATTGCCCTTTTTTCACCGAATTTTTAAATTTTCGTAGTTTTCATCTTTTATTTTCCAAACTATAGAAGATGAAGGTTAAGTGTAAATTGATGAAATGTGTGCAATGCTGTGGCGACTTCAAAACTGATGTTGAAAATTGTTCCTTGACAGCCATTTTAAAAATGGCCGCAAAAAAGGCCGGAATATTCAACATTGTCCGATTTCAATGAAATTTGGTTTCCAAACAGATATTGATGTTGGGACTTCAAAACCGGTTTTGAAAATTGTTTATTGACCGTCATTTTCAAAATGGCCGCCAAAAATTTGGTTTCCAAATTGGTCTTGATGTCGTAACTTCAAAACTGATGTTAAAAATTGTTCTTTGACCGCCATTTTTAAAATGGGCGCCAAAAAAGGTGGGAAAATTTAACATTGTCCGATTTCAATGAAATTTGATTTCCAAGTAGATATTGATGTTGCGACTTCAAAACCAATGTTAAAAATTGTTATTGACTGCCATTTACAAAATGACATCTCGACTTCAAAACTGGTGTCGAAAGTGGTCCTTAGCAAGAATCATTTTTTGTCAAAAAAGCCCAACAAAGAAATATAGTAAACATGATCAGACTTTACAATCAATTCAAGATATTGGAGGTGTTTGAGCTACGAAAGTTTGAGAAACTGAAGATCAACTGTATAATTTTAAATGTTACCTTGATTGTGGCAACTGAAAGCCATGTGAGGGATACAGGCTCCTGTCGGCCTCTGGTTATAGGTGTATGAAGAAAAACATACTCGTCCTTCTGGATTAGCTTATTGTTTTAATGGGAGGTCATTCTTTAATTGACTTGGTTTTGAAAGTTCTGATTCATTTCCGTGTATGCGTGGCTGTCTCGTGTCTTTGTTTTCTGTATTCTTATATTCCACATGTCTCTCCACTTTGATTTTTGTAATTACCAAAACCCTTCGATATATGATATTTTATCACCGTTCATTTATATTTAATCACTTAAGGAGAACTACAGAACATAAAGAATGAGGTGAATATAATGTTATGTTTAAAACAAACGTTTTGACTTCAAAACAGGAACAACAGTATCATTTATTGACAATTACTCCAGTTCATATGAACACAAAACTGCTGAATCGGTTTACGAAATACGGTTTATTTTTTGTCATATTAAATCACTGGATCAACAAAATCCTTACAAAATGCATGTATTGGACAGGTTCTATAATAAACAATGAAGAGAAATGGAATAAATGCACATGAGACAAAGTCTTCAGCAAATACATGGTAAAACAAAGCAATGGAAGAATGTTTTTATTGTTGTTCTTTGGCTTGAAGTCACAGTGAGATACAAACCAATATTTCTCGTCAAGTATAGTGAATATACAAAGATTGAATCTTTATATATAGTTTTGGCGAAATGAACAACATATTCATTTATGAACAATTTCTCATAAATATGCATTTACACATCGTTGTATTGAAGACAACTATAACGGCGATGTTCCGTTAGCCCTTTCATACGGGGTCTACATTTCACAACTTGTTCGATATGTAAGAGTATGTAGTGATGTTTCTGACTTCGACGACCGAAATCTTTGTCTCACTGAAAAACTTCTGCATCAAGAGTTTAGATATGATCATAAATTGATAAAAACATTCTCTAAATTTTATTAAAGATACATTGACTTATTAAGAAAATTTGGTTCTACACGCAGGGCTCTTATACATCAGGGCATTTCACATCCAAACTTCTATGGCAATATCATTTACAAAGCGCATAAATTCAAAAATTGTCCTTCCAAACTTATCAATCCGTTGAACAAACTTATTCATAAAGGATATAAATACAACATTGTTGTTAAATCTTTACTTTTACTGGTTTTTGTTGGGAAAAATATTGATGATCACCTAAATTCTTTACACAATAACTAAATTTAAACTATTTTTCATATTGGCAGTATTTGGCATTGCACAATATCATGTTCTTATTTCATAATTGTTGACGTTGTTATACCACATCTATTTAGAAGTATTTCAATTGAAGTTTCATATGTGAGAAGGCTTGATATCATAGTCAACGGAAATTATATCCTTAGCTAGCTGTCAGTAACTGCGAGCATTTGTCCGGACAGCATCTGTGTGTATTGTTACTTCATTGTAAGGGTACTTGTCTTGATAAGTTGGACTTTTTTCTAGTTTGATTTTTACTGTGAGTTTTTGTGTTTTTATTTTTTAGCCATTTACCACACATAGGGGAGGGTTTGCATCCAAGGAAACGAGTTTAACCCCACTGCAATTTTTGCGCCTGTCCCAAGTCAGGAATATGTTGGTCAATGACATGTCCTTGTCTTCTTATAAAATTTTAGTTTCTTGATAGTTGGGTTATTTGATGTGGTTTGTTTCCATTTATTTATTCACTTTTTACCTTTTTGGGGCCATTTAGGGCTTGTTATATGGTGTGAGGTTCCTCACTGTGTTGAAGACCGTACGGTGACCCCTAGATGCTTTGTTTTGGGTTTTTAACCTGGCTATGGGATGTTGTCTCCTTGACATTTACCCCATTTCCTTTCTTTTTCATATCAAGATTGTAATCGAAATGCATAGATGTATTGGTTTCAGACATATTACAGATCATTGTTACAATGAAACTTGGAAGAGAAAAGCCTTAGGGTCATTTTCATTACAAATCAAGAGATCCCCAGTAATCTTATTGAAGTCAATAGCTCGCGGGAATAACAGACCATCAGTTGCAGTAACTAATATTTTACTTTTTTGACCGTCACGTGATATGGTTGTTATATTGTAAGAATTAGTCCCTGCAACAAATACGTTCTGATTGTTGTCTAGAGTTAGACCATTTGCCCTATTTACAGAATCATCTTGGAATTTCCAGATTTGTTTACCGGACATATCACAACAGGTTACTGTATGTCTTCTCCAATCAGAGTAGTATATTCTGTCTGTTGTAGTTGTCACATAATCCACGTAACCAACATTGATGTTTATAGTGTTCACTATTTTCCCGGATAATTCAATGACAACTATACCACAACGGTAAACGACAACATAAAGTTTTCCTCCTTGATAAGACAATCCATAGGTCTTGTTGTCTAAAACTACTTTCTTTTCCACTGTTGTGTTCTGTATGTTTAGAATCTCAATGTAACTTGAGAAACCATAGGATACTGCTACACGGTCTGAATCTATCACTGTTATATCGTACGGTTTAGTAGAGACAGGAATGTCACGGACATGTAATCCATCCTGATTGTATTGCATTAATTGATTCTTACCCCGATAGTTTGCAATTAACAACTGACCGTTCGGTAAGATTGTACATCCTGTAACCACCACAAGTTCGGCTTCCGTTTTAACTACAAATGTTTGTTTCAGCTTGATCTTAAATTCACTGATATCTTTGGTTTTAGGATGTACATGTACTTGTGCCTGACGGATCTTGGGTGGTAACAATGGTATTTCTGTCTTTATCACTTCGGTGTTAATTTTCCCAAATGTTTTTACATCAGTGAGAAGTGAACCGAGAATAGGATCAATCTCAACATTAACATTGTACTTATCTATGACATTATATTTTGACGCAGATTTAAAACATTCATGTATTTCTATATTTATTTGACGCGTTCCAAGAAAAATATGCAAATCAGAAGCAAGTTTTTTCATGTCATCTGTTTTTTCTTTCAGTTTGTTTATTAATTTCTGTGTTTGCGTCATTTCTCTTAAAACCGTGTCAAGCTTTGATCTGTAATCTTCAAGTTTTGTTTCTAACTGAGCGATCAAGTTTTGTTCCATTTCATCTAAATGCTCATTTACTTTCATTCTGTATTCTCTTATCTCTTTCTTAATATCTTTTTCTTGTTTGTCAAGATAATCAGGACTTGAATTATCAATTATACATTGAATATTTTTGAGGCCCACTGAAATGGTCTCTTCTAGATCATCTAATGCAGTTGAAGTTTTTGCATTTTTGGCTGCATCTACAAGAGGAATAACATCCCCACAAGATGTATGTTTAGAAAGGACACACGCAAAGCAGAGCACTTTGTCATGTGTTTTACAGTATGAATCAAGCGTCTTATCGTGATCTCTACATGTCTGTATAAGGGAAATATTGGTAATCTTTCGATAATCTTCTATCCCTATAAGTTTATGGTCTCTCAACATCTTTGTAGCCTTGTGCATCTCCACACAGTCTTTACAAAAGCCTTCATCACAAATGGTACACCACTTTTGTGCATTTGTATTAATGTTTTTATATCCACATGGACCACATGCTACTGTGGATGATGCAATGATGAGTTCTACAATGAATAAAATGCCAAGGGGAGTTAAATTTTTAACAGAACTTTATGCATGAAATAATGTAAAAAAAACATGAACTTTAAGGAACGACAAATTAAAGAGAGCCGTCATAGTCATTGGAAAGGTCAACAATCATAGAGTTAAAACACTTTTCTTAATTTTTTTGTTGTTGTGTGTGTTAGACGAATTGACATAAAATAAACATTAGGTATTTACAATGTGTAATATTTGTAAGCTTAAATGCACATCATATATCGAAATTAAACAGCAAGTACAAAATTACAGAGATACTTCTTACATATTTAAATAGCGTTAAAGTGTAGGTTCTTTCCAAACCCTGAATTAGTGCATAAATCATGCTTGAAACTGTTATGTCAAAAAAAAACAAAAAAAACAAACAAACAAAAAAAAAAAAAAAAAAAAAAAAAAAAAAAAAAAAAAAAAAAAAAAAAAAAAAAAAAAAAAAAAAAAAAAACAATGGCAAGTTATATGTATTCTAAACTGGACAATGAGTTTAATATTTTCCTTAAACAATGAAAGGATATACAATAATGTGTAACAGTAAAATATGTCCTTCAGGAAAATTTGTCCACACGGAATAAATCTCCTAGGAAGATATGTACGGACATCTATTTTACTAGATATATTTGTCCGAGGACACATTTTCCTAGAAATATGTGTTCACCCGGGTTGATATTCCTAGGAATATATGTCCATGAACTTAAGTTTCCTAGTAATTAATTCCTGTCCCCCGGACATATTTCTACCCGGACATATTTACCACTTACATAATGAACATGAGACAAAGTCTCTACAAATACACTGTAGAACATGTATGCATTATATAAGGGGAACACAAAAAAACTAGCATTTAAATTTGGTGCTTGAGTGGCAACTTTGTTCATCTAAAACGGCTCGCTTACCCTAGTCTGTGTTTTTATTTGCTTGTAAAACTCATTAAACCTAACTTATGATAGGTCGTAATTTCATATTATTGTTATTGTTTTTTAAATCATATTTTTACATATTCACCTCTTACTTCGAACTATAGTTGACACACTTCAATTTTTAGGTGTAAATGAACCCTCAAGGAACGACAATGGTTGCTCAATGAATGATGGAACGAAAGTAACAAGGTAGTAAAACAAAGAAAAAAGAGGTAAATGACAATTACAAGCTATGAAAAATGAATATATATACAAAATACTGAACACATAATTCCATCTTACCTCTCAATATATAGTATACCTAACTGTTATTCCTTTCAACCCAATTCAATTTGATGACGTAGTGATTTACCTATACATAATTATTTTTTGAACAATAAAATGACCTACATATACATTGTTTGACAACCATACAGGTAATTTTTACCTGTATATCTATTTGATATATCACCACAACTACTTTTTTGAAGTGATTTAAAGGTTATTCGTGTGGAATCATACGTGGTTAAATTATTTGATTCTAATTAGTTCCCTTTAATCATTTTCTTTCACTCTGTATTACTATCGAATCTCAAAAAGCAATCTTACATACTATCAGTTTCAGATTTTAACATAGACCTTCGTAAAGTAAAAACCGTTGCAGCTTGTATGGATCTGTTTGCTGTCATATGGGAAACAGAAATCCCTTCACGGTCTGTAAGATCGTGGCTTGGGGGGTGGGGGGG
>MJUU01044808.1:0-19996 GCA_002080025.1 Modiolus philippinarum
CTGAAATATCGATCTCATGCACGGACTTACATGTATCTATTTGAATAAGACAATAATATACATGTATACGTGGCCATTTACACAGGAAAATAATATCAATTTTTATTTCTTGCGAATTTTCCCTTTAAAACAGATAAATGATTGACATACAGATTAACGCCTTTTATTCGATAGGTGAATGCCAATGAAATTGCATATGATCGGTTGATTGACAGATAACACCCAGATCGTGCACATTGTTTGATTAGGCCGTTTTATGAAACGCGCAGGTGTTTCGAATTTTGCTGTAACTAAATACCGAAGTTACTGTGAATTTACTTTCTGCATATGCGCATTTCGACAACTTATGTCTCTTCAGTGCAGATAAAATCTAAACGTTTGGAAGACCAGAAACTCAAAGATATTTAAAAATCAACTATAGAAATAGGCAACTTTCCTCTATAATAACTCTTTTAATACAGTTTTTATAATTTGTCTCAGATTATATATTTATTTTGTTTTTATACCATAAAAGAGAAAATTATGATTATAGTTTCCAATACGACGTCAATTCCGGTCTAATTATTTTAACGTAACAATTTAAGCATTTTTAGTATCACACCACCAACCATTAAAATTAAAATTTCTCATTTGAAGTTTGTTTTTAATAACATATATGAGACACAAACTTTTTCGGAACCACAACAGAATGAGGCGTCACATTTTTTTTATTTGTGTTACTGTTCCGGACCATACGCGTACGGTCCGGACTATATGCGTATTTTTTCACAATTTCCGGTTGGGGTAATGTAAGGCAAATGTTAATTATATATTATCTAATTAAACAAAAACAGAGATGTAAATCCCCATAAATATGTTTTATATGTGACTTCAGCTCACTCTGAATTGTTGTTGTCTTCTTTTAATACTCTGTTTGGTTGTATTCATAATTGGATTATTTACTGAATAAAGACCGCCACGTATGGAAGTTGTGGATTTTGACGACTTCTTAATTTTAAACTACATTTAGTTCAACAAGCACACGCCACAGACACACAATCTTCTACAGGTGTACCTCTGACAACTCATGTAGAGTTGATGATAAATATGAAAAAATGATGTAAAAATGTAATAAAAAGGTATCAAAATCAAATGTGTAGAAATTGCTTAAAGGACCAATTTTTCTCTTTCAAGTAAACGATGTTAATTTTTTGGGAGCCTCGTAGGGAGCATATCAAAAAGAAACGTGTAAAAATGTAAAAGATCAAGGGTTTCATGTCTCACTAATGTCACACAGAGCAGTAATGTCAGAATGTTCAAGGAGGTTAACAATTAAGATTGGAACTTTCCCTTATTAATTTCACATTTTTTTGATATCCTGATAACCGATTTGTTTTCTTATTGTACATGTGTGAAATATATTTCATTAAAATGTATTCGAAATGAAAGGTATTTCTTGAGATACCCTTATGGTCAGACCGTACGCATATGGTCCGACCATACGCCTACGGTCCGACCATATGAGTGTACGTATATGGTCCGGACCGTACGCGTACGGTCCAAATACGCGTATGGTCTAGAACATTAGGTGGATAGTACCAAGGGATCGCTACTTTTTTATTGAACATTTTTGTTTTGTACCGGTCCCATGCCCTAATAAATTTTGACCGGTCTCTAACACGAAAGCGAAAATAAACAATAAATAACTTAATAACAAAGTAACAGTAAATTTAGTTTCCACAGGTGGACATTTCGACTACTGTTGCCTCTTCATTGCAGATCTATATAAAAAAAATAGGAGAACTCTAAAACAGCTGATAGATACAAATGGAAAAAATGTTATAAATGGGAAACCAAAATCAGTTGAGGTCAAAGCTTTGCACTAGGAAGTATAATCATTATTTAATTTTTTTGCATAAATTAAAACATTTCTGAGAGTTAGGTGGAAAATAAAGATAATATGAAATTTTTTTCCGATGCTGCCATTGTCCTTGGATTGTTCGCTTTAGACTGACGGTTCGGTTCTAACTTACTTTGAATTCTGTTTTCTTTATCTTGAAAGTTCTTCTTGTGTCCCAATCGCAGACATGACAACGTTTTCTTGTAAAAGGCCAAACAACTTAATCAGTTTTTAAGCTGCTCCGTCTACAGAACTGCCGGGTGCGTCCCAGGTGGTGGATAAGGGAATGCCCCATCTGTGCAGTAGTCAGTTCATTATACGGAAAGCCTAACCGATAACCATTTCAAACGACCTGTGTCGAGAAACACAACGTTCCATGCTGTTTAAAAGAAATCCTTTTTTTTCTAAGAACTCACTGGGAGTCCAACAGAATTCTGCAATTTCCTTTCTCTATACATGTCTTACATTTTCCAGTGTTAATCAAAACTCGTTGCAAATGCTGCCATCGCCACTGTCCTTTCCTTCACATAAAAAATGTTTAATTTACGTATTCTTGTCCTGATATAGCTAAAAAGTGCTCATTGGACGTAAAACTCTAACTAATCAATCAATCTATGTTGTAAAACGGTTAACACTTGTTTCAAAGAACATTTCATTTAAGAATTGATCATATTATTTTGAAGTTTCATTGGGGTATGAAAGTGTTGACCGAAACACATTTTCAATGAAGCACAGTCGTTAAAAATGTGCGTCCCGTCAACACTTTCATAATCCCTATGAAACTTCAAAATAATGCATTCAATACTTATAATTACATTTTAAAACCAAATCATAAAAACTAATTTATTTAAAAGTAAGTACGTTATGTACAATGGGATTCTTTTTTTTTGCTAATTTGTTCGCCACGTGGTCATATGATCAAATGTGTTTCATGGGAATTTCAGCTTCACATTGATGTGCCACGAGCGATGTTAACCTATGAAACTGACGGAAATCAAATGAATATTCATGAAATGTAATTACTTTATAATTTAAAGGATGATATATCGATATCTTGATTTATTTTAGTTTTTCCTTGGAGTTTCATCAATTTCATGGCAAGCATATTTTGACACCGTCTCCGGTGCAGTCGTTTTTAAATGGATTAAAAGAGTCTGAATTCATAGAATGCGACTATGTTCAAGCTGATAAGTTCTACGAGAAATATCCAAATGACCCTGATGATACAAAAGCTGCTCGTATCCAACATGAAGAAAAACTGGGTTTGGCGATTGTAAGCAAAGTCTTTTACAAACTGGGGATTCCGTTTACTTTATCATGTGGATCATTACTTGGTAAGTAAGTAATGCTTAAAAGAAAAACTCGTAAAATTTATATTTTGAAATTTTACTAGCAATTTTTTATGTTGTCTTACCCTCTTACGCACACTACAATTGAAAAATAAAAAAAATGTATAAAAAAAAATCTATACTTTTTGTAAACCAAAGATGAAATCATGAGAAAATCTTCAAAGTAAAAATCATCTAAAAGTATATGAAAAGAACAAACTACTACCTAGAATGAAAGAACTGTCTTCATACGTTGCTTCTTAAGCGACAATGCACAGTTTCTATTATTAAGCTAATTAAACAAATATCGGTATTAACTTTTAAAAGCATCTAATATATTTGTTAATATCTAAAGTTAAATATTATTTTACTGTAAACTTTGAAATTTTGGCGTCGAATAATTTTCTCTTATTTTTAGAGTTTTGGAACGCTAAAATAATCTACGCGCAAGTACTTTTTATAACAAAGGTTTTGTTCTCTATCAGTTTTTAAACATCTTTGACTTGATGGTCTTCCAAACGTTTAGATTTTATCTGCACTGAAGAGACATAAGTTGTCGAAATACGCATATGCAGAATTTAAATTCACAGTAACCTTGGTATTTATTAATTATTTACTATTAAATTTCGAAGATCCGCGAATACCATAACCACGCGAAACGTTCGGGTACGACACTTAACGAAATTAAACCCCGGGAAAAATAACCACATTTACGGTATCAAACTAAATAATATCTCCCGGGCACGTTTCCAGGTGGTGGATGCCCAGGCTTTACCGGGTAGTCAGGTCATATTGCAGAATTGCAGACACTCTGTGTGGAGAAACATCCATGCTATATGGAGTATAAAGCGCCATTTTTATAACTTTAAGGAAGGCAGACTCACTTGCGGTCGTTTATAAGGCTAAATTTCCTGTACCTATATAAACAAATAAAAGGTTGTGGAGTAAATATAAATGGCTAAAAAATCCCGATATATACATTGTAAGATTAAACAAATGGAACAACGCTTTCATTGTTGTTCTTTCTCTTGAAGTCACCATGATGTCTCAACAAAGAGCAAACACTCCCAACTCATAGTAAGTTCAAGACAGATCCAAGCACCGGTTTGAGTGGAATTCACTTGCTAAATGTTGAACAACGCTACAGCCACTATCCTCTTTGTCATGGATGCGGGGTTGTCAACAAGCATAACATATCGGGCAAAGTACTCTTACAAACACTGTCTTCCGTTGCCCGACAAAGGGACCAATAGACAATACAACATATAAACGATCACATGGCACTCATCGAGTTGATTTAATACCAATTTCTACCCTATTTCAAGTGACAATAAAAAATCGTTGCCCTTTCTTGAACTGATGAACCTGTTTTCGTCCTGTTTTAGCTGAAATATTGCTCACTGGACGTTAAATTGTAACTAGTCAATCAATCAATCAATCTTTTTTCAGTTCTTCCAGAATTAAGCTATCCCAAATATTTGAGTTTATCTACATTCAAGATTCATGAATTGTCGAAATGACAATCTTCCAAACTAAAATCTACCACAACTTCGGTATATATTTGTTTAGATTTGTTTCATGCAAAGTTTTTCGAATCGCAATTCTAGTGTTGTTCATACTTCATTTTGCAACATGAAGAACAACAATAAAAAGTTGTTTCATAGTTTGTTTTACCATGTTTTCGTAGAAAGAAACTTTGTCTCATTTGCATTACTCCATTACCCTTTATTGATTTTACTTATGACATAAATATAGCGTTATAACGTGAAGTAGCAGCTAAAATATTAAAGAAATATTTGGCATTGACGGACATATGGCAGAAAAAATAAGTCATATTAGGTATATAATCTTTTAGACAAATTATGTTTCTTTAATTAGTACTTGGCAGCTGATGTTATTCTCAGTCTCATGGAAGTTCACACTGTGAGTGCCTTGGTTTTGAATGTTGTGTTTTTTCTATGCTTTGTATCTGTCTTACGTCATAAGTTTCTATGTTCTAGTTTTGGCCTTGTCTGGACTTTGATTTTTGTAAATACCAATCTTTTGTTCCTTCAGTATTCTACTGTAAAAATAAAAGGTATTAAAACAATCCCCCAAAATCAACATCGTAATGAAAAAGTCATTTTGGAGATCTATGACACATCAGTAGTGTTATTTAATACCTGTTTTCGAAACAATCAAATAAAAAATCATGGGTTTTCAGTAACATTATTAAAATGAATTTCAGACTTGTCTTTTTTCTTGTCTTTTTTCTAGTAAGTTTACTTTATGTCTATAGGAGTCTAGGATGATGTTTATTTCGCTGAACTTGATTACTCTTTATTCAGGGGCCTACTCCGACCTGCCGTTGGATGTTGGGTTTCCTCACCTTATGGTTGCTTTGAGTTGTTATTACCATCCTTTGGGTCGTTGTCTCTTTGACACATTCCCCGTTTCCCTTCTCTTTTTCTATTAATTAATAAATAAAAACAAAAATGGCAAACATGTATAATGCAATTTTAAATTACGTGACATTTAATTGAAATGCACTTGCGTATTTTTCTCTATATAAGACCAGACCCGGTCAATATACTATAACGGTAACTCTGTTCACCGCCAGGTCATAGGAATTCCTATGGGTAAAAATTGTCGCCACTTATAGAAGACCTCTTTTTGTACTGCTACGAATTTCAGTTTATGATCAACATCAGCAAAAACCCATCTAAACAGCATTTAATTGAAAAGTTTATCAACATTTTCCGATATTTGGGTGATATTTTAAATTTGAATTACTTTTTATAAGGACATCTACCCGAATGAACTTGCTTTGAATAAAGCTAATTCTAATAATCATCTTTGTCCGTTCTTACACGTCAATTTTGATATTACCAATGTTAAAAAGGATACTAAAATTTATCAATTTTTCTTTTCCCATAGTTAATTATCCATTCCTGGATGGTAATGTTCCATTAGCGCCATCTTATAGTGTTCACATATCTCAACTTCTTCGATTTGCTCGGATATGTAATAACGTTTGCGATTTTAATGAACGGTCTTTTCATAACTGAAAAACTATTAAGTTAGGGTTTTCGTTATCATAAACTAGTTAAAATCGTTACTATATTTTATCATCGATATAAAGACTTAGTTCATAAATACAATTCAACCTGTAAACATCTAGTCAAGGCTGGTATTTCACATCCCTTAGTTTTACATAAAAGAATAAAATGCTTAATCTCGCCTAACAAACTTATAAAACCTTATTCATAAGGGATATAACTACGGTATTGTCATCAAGTCATTACGTATGGCCTTCTTTGGTATTAACATTAATTTTTTGATAGGGTCTTTGCATATTAACTAAACACATTCTTAATTTCTAAAATCAGTATTGCATGACCACGGGTTATGTATTCTGGTATATGCATGAAATCATTATGCTAAACTCCTTACGGGAAGGGATCTTGGTAGAAGCTGTATACTGAGAGTACATGATTTTAATTGTCAGTTGGTAATGGGTCTGGAGCTGGCATGTCAGTTAACTGCTCGTAGTCTTTTGTGATTTCATGTTTATGTCCGCATATTTAGTTCTGTCAGTTTCTTTTTTCACAATTGACTCAGTCCTGTTGCTAACTGAATTTTACTGTTGTTGGTATTGTTTTTTTTATTTATCACATTGGCTAGGAGGAAGGTTTGGGATCAATAAAACTAGTTTAACCCCGCCGCAACAGGTTTGCGCCTGTCCTCAGTCAGGAAATTTATTAAGTCTTTGTGTGCCTTGTCTGTTTTCAACTTAGTTTACTTTATGTCTATAGGAGTATAGGATGGCGTTTACTGTGAAAGTACTATTATTCGTGGAGTTCCAATTTTCGTGGATTTCGTGGTTCAATGAAACCACGAATTTAAGAACCCATCGAAATACATATTCTCCAATGGATTTTAATTGGTGAAATTCGAAACCACGAACTTAAGAACCCACGAAACAGTGATATTTATCAAAACCACGAAAATTGGTGGGGCTGACTTCGACCTGCCGTTGGGTGTTGGGTTTCCTCACCGTTCATTGAAGATCTAATGGTGGCATTGAGTTGTTATTACCCCCCCCCCCCTTTTGGGTCGTTGTCTCTTTGACACATTCCCCGTTTCCCTTCTTTTTTTCTATATACTATATACTTTATATTGGACTTGCTAGCTAAGAATGACATACAGGAAAAAAATATACTTAAAAAATGTGTATTAAAAATTACACGTAATGGCATGAGTTCATTTATGTTGCGGTCTGTTGGATGGAGAAGCTTTACATATACTGAAGAACAAAAATAAAGGCGTTGATCCATTACTTGGTTTAATCATGTATTTGTAGAGACTTTGTACCATATTCATTTACTCCACATCATTTCATTGTTAATTTCTAAGTTTTAAGATATTTAAAAAAAGTAAAAGGCTGAATGCCTATTTAGTGCTGATTCTGTATGTACACAGTCAGTCCATACATGAGCATTCAAGTTACTACGATAGTCAGACAGGAAATGATTGCTTTTTCTGGATTTTCCAGTAGTAAGAAGAAATATTGCCATAATGATATCATTTGAAAGTCAACGATAATAAAAAAAAAGTTGACTTGGAATAATTGTGATAATTGTATACCATAATTTATGTAAAAAATATTCATATCTAAAAAGTTTAAGTGCAAATGTGATCACAGAAACTCTGTGAAAGTTCCGAAATGAATAGGCTTAAATTTTATCTGTCGTTAAAAATTCATAATTAACCAGTTGAGAATTTTTTATTCTTTCAGATCACATGATAATCAGTGGCCCAGTAAATGTACAAATGTCCTATTAGGACATATCGACTGAATATGATGCTTACTAGTGTACAGCATAACAAAATTTACTGTGTATTATACAACTTGGGTACTTCTGTATTTTTTAATATTGGACCGATGCCACTGCTACTGGACTAGAGGTCCCCAAGGGTATTCACAAATGCAAAAGTCAGACTTGTCCGACTTGAAAGTGTTCCTTGCATATTTTAGAAATTTACCGTTATTTTTCGAAGTTCTAACCGCTTTAAAATACTTTGGGTTCATTCCGTGCATGGCATTCAGTGGATGTTCTTAGTACTGGATTTAGCTACATTTTTCGATATTTTTGGTAATGACCACTTTTTTCAAACTATTTTTGGATTGTGGCTTTCCATATAATCTGATTTTAATGCTGCTGATGAGATGTCACTCCTTGAAACATTTTTTACATCATAACAAAATTTACTGTGTATTACTAGTATGCAACTTGGGTACTTATGTATTTTACAAACACCCTTCAATATAAAACACGAAAATGTTATCTAATTTCTGTTTGATAGGGGTAACAGTTAACATGTTGACTAACGTGTAGTGCTACAAAAATGATTGAAAACGATCGCTTATCCCATGCTTGTCATATTGATAGATGTGTCCTCTTGTCGGTTGTATGCTTGTGTGTGTGTGTGTGTCTGTGTGTGTGATAAAAAGGATATATGTTTGCAAAATCATTGACAATATTAATCAACTGTAATAAATTCATAGTTTTGTTTTTTATGCCACACACATGACGATTGCATTTTTATTATGTTCAAAGATATATTCTCTTGACTTATCATAAAGTGGGGTGATCGAGTCAGAAAATAACCCAAGATTCAATTGGATTATTTGTTTGTTGTTTTATCCTAGGTTGGTTCCGACAGTGTGATATATTAACAAATGATGATTTTGACATAGAAATGATGATAGCAGATTATACGCCTACTATTATCAAGGAGCTTAAAGACGCCGGCATGCGACTCGGGGCGATTTATGGAAGGGTAATGTGATATACTTACTGTAAACGTGGAATTTATGAATAGGAGTGATATTCGTTTGCGGCCAAGAAAAATCTTTGAGCACTGAACTGTTTCTTCTGTAAATGTTTATTAAATAGAAAAGGCGATCTGTTGATCACAAGAGATACCCCGTCCATTAGCTAATTGTAGTAATTGTACTTGACATACAACGTATACAATGTTGAAAAGGAACTACTGTCAAATTACCTTATTTTGAAACTTGCAATATCAATTTTGTTACAGTGTTTCAAGTTAGACCTAATACTTACAAATGTAGCTGTTCAAACAGGTTTTAAAGTCCAGATAAAAATACGTTTTTCAAAATTCACTAAAAGCTAATTGTAAAATTAATTAATGATGAAAGCAAATGTGTGAAAAGTAGGACTTATCTGATTATGACTAGTCATTTTTCTGTCTCTATTCATCAGAATATTGTAGCTATTAATCAAATTGAAAACACTTATTTTTCTGCCAATTTGTGAGAACAAAATTAGCTGCTGGGAATAATTTGATATAGGACACTGTAAACCTTAGTAGTGACTCCTTTATCCATAGCTCTGTCCGGTGCTTATTTTGGCTTTTCAGCCAGATCATATTTGGATTCTTTTCCTCGATTTGTATACTAGGCTTTGAAAGGTCGGGGTATATAGGCTTCCTCTTGTCCGTTTGTCCGTCCGCCACACTTTGGTTTCCGGGTGACAACTTGAGTTTGTTACTATTCGTAAAAACAGGTCATGTTCGATTTTCACTTGATCGAAATTAGCGATTTAGAGTTATTGTCCTTGTATTACGCACTATCTGTAAAGTTTAAGGTTTCCGGATGATAACTTCAATTTGCTTAGAATGGAACTTTTAATATTTAAGAAAATATTAGTATTTACAAAATAAAGGTCAAGTTCGATTTCACTGTGATCGGATTTTAAGCAAGATCTCTTAATCTTAAAGTTAAGAATTGCTCTTTAATAATAATAATAAAAAATAAAAAAGAAATGTCCATGCACACCACTGATGGCAACATGTTCCTCACTGTGTTGAAGACCATATGGTGACCCCTAGATGTTTTGTTTTGGGTCGTTTTAACCTGGATATGGGATGTTGTCTCCTTGACATTTACCCCATTTCCTTTCTTTTTCACACTTCTTATTTTGTAAAACCCTGAAAGATTTCCTCTGGACACAAGAGTTACGCTATGGACAAATATTTGAACAGAACATGTAAAATGGTATAAATAAATGTACCAATCACTCCTCTGATATATGTACAAATCATCCTTAAAGTTTCGAAAACTGTTGAAGATGTGCTCCGAACAAATGAAGTTCCCTTTAGGCACCCGCATATCCTGCTTTTTGACTATAGTCCAACTTGGTAAGTGTATTGGCTTTCTGCAAACATATATATATATATATAAAGTGATGGTTTCAGTTAAAAGCTATTCATTGAGAGCTGCATTTTAGATTTCGTTGGTGGTAAGCTACATGAAAAAATAATTATCATTTTGGCACCCATCTTTCCTGCTTTCTGACTATAACCAAACTTGGTCAGGGATTTGCTTCCTGCAAATATATATATGGAAAGAAAGAAATGGTTTCGCTATAAATGGAGAGTGTTTGTGTTTAATAAGAATTGAGTTATTGAGTTCTATATCACCCCTATCAAGCTCGTAAAACATTATTGTCAACCGACACAAAACATTATCAAATGTTACGTAAAATGAGGAATTTGTTTACATTATTCAACCGGACTAAACCAATAATGCGCGAACTCTTCTTAAATTAACCGTTCGCCGAGAGCTCAGCTTAATAGGGGTGTATATGAAATTTCGAAGAACGTGCTTTTCCTGTGTAGTTCCCTTGTAGATTGTGGCATGTAATTATAATTTTCAGCAATTGTAGATGTTTCCTGTTATCCATTTTTTTCCTTTTACATCTTGCAGTACTTAGTGTCTTAAAATTCAAAATGGATATTGGGAGAAATATTTTAATTTGTTAGGGGTAAAGGATGGAGGGTAAATACTGATTTCAAGTTCTGTCAATAAATATGAATATTATAATTTGAAATGTGCTAAAAATAAGAAAGCAGGTAAATAATACGCGTTTAGCCTTTTGGTCTTTAGTGACAGTCTTGATCAATTCATAATTTCATTTTATTATGTCACGAAAACATCAAATGTATTGAAATAAGCATATCAATTCTGTAAATGGAACTCAGCAATATAAAGTTTGGTTATGATAATGCTTGTAAAACTAATATATTATTATTAAGGTGGTCTAAAATTTGTCAGATAGAATTCTCTCACATTTTCACGACTAGAGCATAAACAAGGTAAATTAAAAACTGGGAGTCACCGGTCATATTAGTATGAAATCTGTCCTCTGAAAATCAGCATTTTTTGGTTGAAATGATAACCATGAAAAACTTGTGAATTTTAACGAAATTCTAATTTATTTCAGTTACATTAGATAGACCTTTTTTAAAATTAGATAATTACTAGCTTATACTTTCCTTCGATTTGCATGAAAAAAAGTTGGGGTCACCGAACTTATTTTTGAATAACTGACAAAAAACTGCCTTTTCTATTATTTCCATTCAAATTATCTTCCCTGAATAGAAAAGGAGTTTGCGGAAAATATTTGATATCCTGCATGGTTTCCCAGTAAAAGTTGACATTTCGATCAAATTTAACTATGTAAGACATCAAAAAATATTTTGTCAACATTCGCATTATGAATTCATTTTCTGTAGTAAACCCCGATCTACCTTAAGAATGTTTTGTTATCACAACCACATTTGAAATTCTTTTAATTTACTAAATATAACACCAAAGCTACTCAAATTTCATTTCCTTCATATATACTTTTCGACAACTTATGTCTTCTCTTCAGTGCAGATAAAATCAAAAATTTGAAATCTGGATATGCAAGAGATATAAAAAAGATTGACAGATCTGAATAAAAAGCAAAAAGCAGCTGAGGACATTTAATATCCGGATATGAAAGAGATATAAAAACTGATAGATCTAAATTGAAAGCCAAAATCAGCTGAAGACAGAAGCCATACAAGAGGGAGATACTAATAAGCTTTGAAGAAACTTTTCTATTTGAGATGTTGCACGTTTCAAAATAAAATCGGTTTTTGAACCATCATCGAAGTACTAGGTTGGTGAATACCCATCGGGGCTTACAGTCCACATGGAGTGGGATCGGCCTAATGGAATCAATTAATAAACTACTTAAGTTACTATAAACTCACTATAAACTCACTTTCTGGAAATGGTAATTTCGACAATTATTGTCTCTTATCAAAATACTGGAAATCCAAAAATCCAAAAATCGAAAGAGATATAAAAACTGAAAGGGAACATTAAACAAGCGAATCTAAAGTAAAAGCCAAAATCAGCTAAGGACAGTGCTTTTTAACGAGGGAGATAAACCTTAGTATAGGTTTTCAAAAGAAGCGGGAGAAATTTTCTTTTTTCCGTATCATTTTAAATCAATATCCACTTTTAAAATCTTGCCTTTCTTGAATATTTTTCACAAAATTTCTTTGACAAGTAGTTTTGAAACAAGTATTGACAAGATATATTCTGTAACAAGCGATTTTTTTTAAACCGACTTTGGTACAAAGGCCTTTAATTGAAATAAAACAACGGCAGTAGAATATCGAAGGAACAAGGAAAGCGATGATCTCGAAAATCGAAGTCCAAAGACATGGCAAAAACGGCAACAGAGAAAAACAAAGACAAGACATGGACGTGAGACAGCCACAAGAAACGGAAATAAGAAGACGGCATCAAGAACTAAGGCACTTACATTGTGAACTCCTATGAAAACCGGGAGTGACATCAGGTGCTCCGGAAGGGTGAGCATGTCTTGCTCCGCTTACGGCACTGGTCACACTATCAGTGAGGCATATATTGTTTGAAAGACCTGTTCAGTAGCGGATAGAATAATGTCATTTTCTAGCTTTTAGACTTAACCAATTGAAATCCATGGTACATGTTACTTCTTTAACCCTAAAACTGTACCATAGTGAAATTTTGAAAATCTTTTGTAAATCTCTATAGGAATCAAAGATTCACAAAGATATATCTGTAGCACAAGCATCATTAACGAAGACAAGACTAAAATTTTCCAGATTGATTAATAAGACAACACGAAAAACTAAAGCACTGACAGTGTGAACTCCACAAACAGAAATTGACATCAGGTGTGCCGGATAGTGAGTCAATCCAGGGTTGGGAAAAAACCGGTTATGTGAAATCCATAAAGACGTAAAAATGAAACAATAATTTATATTACAATTTCGTATATGTACCTGACATGTCTTACTATCTCTATTTTATCAGATAAATGACAGCTATGAACTTTCATTTGGCTCTCCTCGAGGAGCTCAATTTGACATTTTTATGGTGTATGAGGAAGAAAACTCATTTTGGTCCGGTTCCGTTTATCCTCCAAAAGGTCTAAAGTACAAGTAAGTAGCAAGACTGTTTAATATTATTTAACTAAAGGATGTTCGCTGGTCAACTTTAAAATAACAAAGATGGTTAGATTTTGATTTTCAACATGCAAGCTTTACCTACTATGGTAAGGGAAGAAATATCGTTAACTTGTGTCCTAGCTGAATGAGAAAGTTTTTCTCCCATGAAACGCAAGTAATCTAAAATGGCGGGAAATTTCTTGCGGAAATTTAATCAACGCCTGTTGGTTGAAAAGTCACGTGCACATTTAACAAACTGCTGAGAATTTAAGAAAACAACTTTTATTGTCGTTCCTGATCTTTTATTCACTGATCGCCTGTGATATGACTAATACATCGGTGGTCATAATGTTTATACCTAACCCCAGGTGATCGCTGACAACGTAAAACGTCCTTAAATATCTTTTCCAAGGAGAGCGGACTCACTGGGTGTCGTGACGAATTCTAAATTATCTGCCCCTACCCATTTCTCTCCTTTTCCAGATGCATCAAAACTGGTTGCCTCTTCCACCTTAATTTATTTCTTCTTTACCCTGTAACCTTTTAATTGTTTTACTAGTGCGCGTCCTGATATAGCTGAAATATTGGTCACTGGATGTTTTATCTTTAATTTTCAATTGATCAAAAGACTTGACAGCAATATTGTCCGATTATAAATCTTCTGAAATGTCCAAATGATTCCGTAACTTAAGGCAAATGAAACAAAAAGATATAAAAATATCTGTAGATAATTTGTATCTGTTAAATTCATGATTTTGTTATTATAATGTCGCGCGTTCCTAGCTGGTTGATAAGGGAAAGCCCCATCCATGCTGGGTACTCAGGTCATAATACGACAAACCTGATCGAGAATTATCGCAGTATTGTCAGCAGATTTATAGTAGATTCACCCTTAAATAATACATTATATATTTTTTCAGATACACCTTTCCAAAATATAAACGATGTTGGACCACACTAAAAGGAATAGTTGTTCGAGTACCATGTAATACTGAACAGTATATTCGCGCATTTTATGGACCAAGTTGGCATATCCCAATGCGAAACCGTTTCCCTATATCGAATATAAAATCCAATGGATATTGGCCTCGGGACCAATGGAAGGAAGTCATGCAGATCTTTTAGCAACAATTTAAAAATTGCGTTTTTTGGCAACATACATATTGTTTAATATTATTATTTTCTTACTTGATTTATCAAAGTATATATATTATTTATCTTTTAAATTAATTTCGCAAATTAGAAGATGGAAATATACTACTCTCCAAACATTGTATCACAAAAGGTAATCTATGGCCCATTTTAATTTATTAATAATGATTTGTCAACTGACAGTACACGATCGTAAACCGCTTTTTACTTTTTTGTGCATTTCCATATTCATGTTGGCCAAGGCATGTAGAATATGCAAATGAAGATGAATCTACTATATTAAAACGGTCAGATAGTTATGTTTTGACAAATTTCCAAAATAGATTAATTAGTCTGTCTTGTATGTGTTTTTCCTGCGTTATTCCCTTTTTATTGTTTTTCTGCCATTGAAGATGTTTCCTGTTAACCATTTTATCAAAATTAAGGGACCAGAAAGGCCCTTTCCAAACCTTGTCCTTTCCTGGAATTCTGACAGCCTTTATAAAATTCTACTTAGCATCATTTGTTAAAGTTTTTGTTTTTATTACAAAAAGAAAACAGATTTCTTATTTCGATTTCAAAAATATTCGATCCAAATTTCACTAATCATAGTCTTCTTTTAAATATAAGAAAATACTTATTTTCTGAAAAAAACCTACTCTTAAAAAACAACGGCAGTAGAATACCGAAGGAACAAAGCATAAAATTACACAAATCAAAGTCCAGAGACAAGGCAAAAGCAAGAACACCAAAAGACGGAAGACCAAAGACACCACATGACAACAAAACACACAAACATTACATATACAACACAAAAAAACTAAAGCACTAACAGTGTGACATAGTTGTAAATGAGATTATATTATGTGTAACGTGTCTATATTTTTTATTTGAAATGCACTCGTCATTCTAAAACCTAAAGTTTAATTCATTTTATCGTAGTTTTGTCTTTAGCTTCGTTTGATATCACTTTTTATTCCAATTTTATGTGGTTTTAAGCATTCAAAATCTTTGTTAAAATTATCGATTTCCTATGCTCAGGTCCTAGTGCTGCTGACGAGGAACAAATACCAGAAATGGCCATCCAGCTCATTAAAATTAACTGCAGTTGGAAATAGCACATGCGTTACGGTCTCGTATGCATTTTCTCAATATCCTTTTGTAAATTACATGCATATAAATATACTTGATGAGGGCAGGACAGCAAGTGAGAATGGATGTTAACCATTTTTCCTAACTGATGCGCACATGTATAAGATAGTGGCCAGACAGCGTCCGAAGCATGACATACATTGCAATTACCATCACAAGTTGCATCATGCACATGAATATAGTTGATCTGATGTATATCAGTAAGCGAGAGTGAACTTTAAGCTTTCTTTCTGACTGGCTCGTTTATGTGTAGAACGCAGGTCAGAGCATGTATTATAATTAACATCACTGGGTAAATCGTACATGCAAATTAAGATGATGTGGGTCATGCAAGTAAGCGTGAAAGGAATTAAACCGTTCTTCCTAGTCGGGTCGAGAAGCATTTATTGTAAATGTTATCACAAGGGGCATCATGTATATCTATATGGTTGATGTTGGGCATGCCAGTAACATTTCCGAAACAAAACGAGGATTAGAAATGTCCATAGTAATAAGCTGTTTGCGAGTAACGCCATATTTAGATATTAAATGTTCATATCTATTGTAAAACTTCTTAAAAGTATATTATAACAACTTATGAAATTTGAAACCCTGTTGTAAAAGTTTGGCTGTGATAGTAAGGTTACATTCATTAAATGGTCAAGAGTAAAACAAATGCGTGTGAATCGTACTGGTTGAGAAATATATCTCATGGAGCTAGAAGAGTGTCACTGTCAAGAAAAGGGAAATTAGTAATAGTGATATCAAAATCATCCCTTCTATCAAATATTTTAGTTTTTTTTTCACAAGAGTCAATAACGATAGTTGATAAAGAAAAACGCAGTATTTTGAGTCATTGTTAGCCTTATTTCATTTCATATCTTGTGGGTAAATCATGTGTACATAACCTAAAAACTGGGGATTGTCAATACTAAGGAAACGTCAATATACCCACTGTTATCTTTGAAAATAGAAATAAGTTTATCGCTGTTTGGTACGGTTCCGTATTGAAGTTTTTCATGAAGTCTCGTTTGTAACAGAATAGAAATTATTTTCAATGAGAAGTTCACAATTTGTACCCATGAGAATACCTATGACTTATTGATAAATAGTCTTGCCAAAACGATCAAAAATGTTGTCCAGCAAAAGAATATGGTGCATTATTCATAGCAACACATGTCCAGAAACAATGATTATTGTATGAAATATAAGTGAAGAATCCATATTTTTGTTAAAACAAATGAACATCAGACCAGAAATATTTAAAACACCATTTAATATGTTGTCCCAATTTGGATTTAATCATATTATGTGGAAGGGTTGTATAAAGTGTGGAAAGATTATAACTGTCAATGGATGAGAATGGTTTTCGAATAGTAGTATATTGTAGTTTACTTTAAACTTAAGAAATAGAACGATGCTTGAAGGGATTTTTGTGAAGCTTAGGAACCTAGTTAATAGTGTGCAAGGTGTTATCTTTAGGTGGAACTTGGAGCATTTCTGTATCCTGATAATGTTGTTTGGTTTTCATCCCAAACTTGTCCAGTTTGTCTTGTTGGACGTCGATATAGTGGTTTCTTTCACACGATAGCAACGTTGTTGGAAGTCTTGTCAACAGGTACAAACAGGCATTTTTACCAAGATCCTTCAATTTTGACTTGACCCTATTTCCAGACAGCTTTGGAGGTGACTCAATATAATTATGTTTATAAAAATCTAATAGTATTCTGTTGGTGACCTTGGGGATAATTTTATCTTTAAACAAATTTAGAGCATGTTTGTCTGCGCTTTCTCTTTTGCACGATTCTTTACAATAATTGGTTACTGTGTCTTTAATTATATCTAAACACGCTTCCCAGTTAATATTGAAGGTGGGCGATATTTAGGCCCTTTTCAAAAGAATCGTCGAACTTCTTTTTCTGCAATGATGTTAAGATTCTTCAATGATGTTAAGATTCTTCAATGATGTTAAGATTCTTCAGTGATGTTGAGATGTCAATGTATACATATGTAACCCCGCCGCAATTTTTGCGCCTGTCCCAAGTCAGAAATATGTTGGTCATTGGCTTGTCCTTGTCTTCTTATAAAATTTTAGTTTCTTGATATTCGGGTTATCGAATGTGGGTTTTTCCATTGATTTATTCACCTTTAACCCATTGTGTGGCCATTTAGGGCTTGTTAAATGGTGTGAGGTTCCTCATTGTGTTGAAGACCGTACGGTGACCCCTAGATGCTTTGTTTTGGGGTCGTTTTAACCTAGAGATGGGATATTGTCTCCTGGACATTTACCCCATTTCCTTTCTTTCTCATATTTCTGAAAATTAATTTAAAAGTGAGAAGAATACTCATTTTATTGAAGTTTCAGTTTCCTTATTAATGTCCATGGCAACCGAAAGCTCCACCATCCATTACAACCCATATGAGTCCCCAATTCAAAACAAATTTTGACAGGGTTCCCCTTATAATCTAGGTAATACATTAAAACATTCAAGCTCCACTTTCATAAAAAGGGCAGTATTAATTGCTGAAATCATAACATGTTAGAAATAAAAAAAAAATACAGTAGTTACTGAAAAGGACTTTTAGAAATAGTGATTAAGTCTATTACCTCCCTTGGTTTTATTACATCCGTTTTTGATATTTCACTTTTCATCATATCTATGACCTTTACGTGTGTATTCCACAGTGTCGAATCCTAAACTATGTTCACAGCCATCTTGGATGCGATACAGACCTGCTAGACATCTTTTTGGAAGGTACCGTCTAAGGACCATTATGGACTTGCAGTTTCTGACTCTTCATACACTACAAAAGTCAAATTGTCTGAATTTACCAATTTTCGTCTGAATTTGTCTGAAAATTACTCGACATTCTTTAATGTCTGATTTAGTGCCTAATTTTTCTCGACAAATTCTTAATTGTATTAGTTTTGTCTTAAAATTTCTCGACACATTCTCGACAGTCTGAATTTGCATGAAAAATTCTTGATAAAATTCTCGACATTCTTAACATTCTCCGGTATGACTGAAATTTCTCGACAAATTCTTAATTATATTAATTTTGTCTTAAAATTTCTCGACACATTCTCGACAGTCTAAATATGCATGAAAAATTCTCGACATTCTTAACATTATGCATTATATCTGAAATTTCTTAACATATTCTCGATGTTCTTAATTTTGTCTAGAAATTTCTCGACATGTTCGCGATATTCTTAATTTTGTATAGAAAATGGAAATTTCTCACCATTTGAAAAATTTTCTTTTTTTTTTTATCTATTTTTTTATTATTTATCTTGTCTGTTTTAAACTATATTCTTGGCTTATTTTGCTAGAATTGTGTTCCATTTCTAAAATTATGTAAAATCATCATTTAATACATTTATATTTAGTATTTATGTTATAAAATAAAGCATTTTATTTTCAATAATGTCACAAAACCATGATCAAAAGGTCTGGATAATACTAATAAGGCATCAAATAAATAAAGCAAAATAAAAACATTAAAAATGCAATGGAAATAATTATGATTTCTTGAATTTCACTCGGATTGTCAACTTTTCAAGAATTTTTTTTTTTACAAATACATGTATTTTAATTATCTTCACAATTACAGAAACATTGTGTTGTCAACATTTGTCATAGTAATTATCTATATCCATGGTTAAACTATATCTCTATCCATGGATAAAACTATTTACAAATAATATAGCCATTTTAATATGAATTTTTCCCTAAATTATATAAAGGCATATATAATTTGCTATACATGTTATATTTAACATTTTTTCTGCAATCAATTTCGAGATTTAGACTACCATGACTACATGTACATGTATACAGGAATAAATACAAACATTAAAAACACCTCCAATAAAAAAAGATTGTCACAGGTGAGTGATATTGTCTCAGGTAAACCTTTAGACTACATGTACATGTATACAGGAATACAAACAAACATTAAAAACACCTCCAAGAAAGAGATTGTCACAGGTGAGTGGCATTGTCTCAGGTAAACTTATTCATCAATTATTTTATTGTGTAAGTGCAATATACAAACAGTGCCAGATTATGTATAGAATATACTAATCTAATGCTTTTTGAAGACTAACCAGTTCTCCTTATTTGGTTTTGTAGCTAAATTGTTTCCCAATCCTGGATTAATAAATTTATTATGCATGTCATTTGTAGGAAGAGCCCCCCCCCCC
>MJUU01044808.1:29239-62191 GCA_002080025.1 Modiolus philippinarum
GGGGGGGGGGGGGGGGTATAAAAATAAGTGGTGTTCCACCCCCTGGTGGGAATTCTTACTGGAATAGCCCTGAATGAAAAAAAATATTTCAAGATCTAATAAACTGGTATCTTATGCAGTAATGGCTATGCCAAACAGCATAATACTTCCACAGCATGGCGACTCCCCTATGTAACTAAAACAAAAGTAATATGAAATGAATGTAGACAAAGAGCTTGACGTAGTAATTTGATGGACACAATAAAGTGACCTGACAAATCAATTACCTAGACACATACAAAGCAAAATAAAAATTAGCTCTTTTGACCCCTTATTGATTGGAAGCTGAGTTTTACCTGTAAGAGCTAAGCAAAATCTAGTCACTACCAATATTAAATCTAACTTCAAGAGTAATGCCATGTAAAATATCTCACTGAAATCTGATAGAAAATAGATAAATTTTTAGGTTACACAATCTATTTGAACAAGTGCAATTTTGGATCCATTTGGCATCTTAAAATTCAATAATGGAATGGCTTCGCCTCAGGCCAATACAGGTGACCTCAACCCAATACGACTGTACTTGGACATTATACAGGATTAATATGAAAATACCCATTTAATAACACTATAATATCAACAACTATTCTCTTAAGACACAGATACCATGGGAGGATGGTTGAGGTTTATAGACAAATATATTTCAAGATCTCAGAAACTTTCTTGTGTCTAACCCAAGATAGCACAATAAAAATTGGGTTGTGCAAAGCTTACAACCATACAAACACATCATGGATACTTTTGGGCAAGTGTTGACTTAAAAGTGTGGGTGCACTTAATAAGTTGCCAGACTAAAAACCAGAGGCTCCCAGGAGCCTGTATTGCTCACCTGGCTTTCAGTTTCCACAATCAAGTTAACATTACAAGGTATACAGTTGATCTTCAGTCTCTCAAACTTTGGTAGCTTGTCAAAAATCACACATCTTGAACTGTATTTTAAGTCTGATAATGTTTTCCTATATTTCTTTGTTGGGCTTTTTTGACAAAAAACATTCTTGCTAAGGACCACCTTCAACACCAGTTTTGAAGTGGAGACATCATTTTGTTTATGGCGGTCAATGAACAATTTTCAACATCAGTTTTGAAGTCGCAACATCAATATCTATTTGGAAACCAATTTTAATTGAAATCGGACAATGTTGAATTTTCCCGCCTTTTTTGACGGCCATTTTGAAAATGCGCGTCAGCCAACAATTTTTCAAGATCAGTTTTGAAGTTGTGACATCAATAGCTATTTGGAAACCAAATTTCATTGAAATCGGACAATGTTGAATATTCCCGCCTGTTTTGGTGGCCATTTTGAAAATGGCGTTCAACGAAAAATTTTCAACACCCTTTTTGAAGTTGCAACATCAATATCTATTTGGAAACCAAATCTCATTGAAATCGGACAATGTTGAATTTTCCCGCCTTTTTTGGCAGCCATTTGAAAATGGCTGTCAACAATTTTCAACATCAGTTTTGAAGTAGTGACATCAATTCCCACTTGGATACCAAATTTCATTGAAATCGGACAATGTTAAATTTTCCCGCCTTTTTTGGCAGCCATTTTGAAAATGGCAGTCAACGAATAAATTTTAATATCAATTTTGAAGTTGCCACATCAATATCTTTTTGGAAACCAAATTTCATTGAAATCGGACAATGTTGAATTCCCGCCTTTTTTGGCGGCCATTTTGATTCCCGCCTTTTTGGCGGCCATTTTGAAAATGGCAGTCGATGAACACTTTCCAACACCGGTTTTGAAGTCGCTACATCAATATCTATTTGGAAACCAAATTTCATAGAAATAGAACAATGTTGAATTTTCCTGCCTTTTTTCGGCAGCCATTTTGAAAATGCAGTCAACAAACAATTTTAAACACCAGTTTTGAAATCCACACAGCATGGCAAACATTTTATCAATTTACACTTAACCTTCATCTTCTATAGTTTTGGAAATAAAAGACAGAAAATATGAAAATTTTGAAAATTCCATGAAAAAAAGGCAATAACTCCTACAAGGGTTTTTGCATTTTTTTCAAAATTTCAGGATTGGTAGATCTTGATATGCTGAACATTTTAGCAATATACACTTGACCTCTATCTGTTACACTTTTTGGAATAAAAAATAAACTAGAGGCTCTCAAGAGCCTGCATAGCTCACCTGGTCCATGACTGGCATAAACTACAGCCCAAATAACCCAATGTTAAAATGTATCATTTTCTACAAGCTTCAAAGGAGAAAATCTTCGAATGTGTTTTCCCCATAGGGTCCAATGTTAAACAACAGTCCCCGCTGGTGGCCATCTTGGATGAGGTGCAGACTTGTCAGACACAATTTTTTAAGAAGACCATTAAAGGCCTATTGTGACCAAGTTGTGATTCCAACTGACCAAGTAGTTTCAGAGAAGAATATCTTTGGATGTGTTTTTCCCATAGGGTCCAATGTTAAATTATGTCCCCCGCTGGCGGCCACCTTGGAATACATTCTTCGATAGGTACCGACAATGGACAGTTGTCACCAAGTATAATTCCAATTGGGCAAGTAAATTCAGCAGTTTCCATGGTAATTTAAAGCCCCACTATCCATTACAACCCATTTCAGACCATCATACAAAAAACAATTTGGGCAGGGGTTCCCCTTGTAATTCAGATAATACATATATTGTTGAAATCAAAACATTCAAAGTCCCCCTTTCCATTTTGGCAGGGGTTCCCCTTTATAATCTAGTTTAAACATATTTCTCATATTGTGAAGAAACACATCCCTACATCAATATCTATTTGGAAACCAAATTTCATTGAAATTGGACAATGTTCAATTTTCCCGCCTTTTTTGGCGGCCATTTTGAAAATGGCTTTCAACGACCAATTCTCAACATCAGTTTTTGAAGTCGCAACATCAATATCTATTTGGAAACCAAATTTGATTGAAATCAGACAATATTGAATTTTCCCGCCTTTTTTGGTGGCCATTTTGAAAATGGCATTCAACAAACAATTTTTAATATCGGTTTTGAAGTTGCATCATCAATACCTATTTGGAAACCAAATTTCATTGAAATTGGACAATGTTGAATTTTCCCGCCTTTCTTGGCGGCTATTTTGAAAATGGCTGTCAACAAAAAATTTTCAACACTGGTTTTGAAGTCGCAACATCAATATCTATTTGGAAACCAAATTTCATTGAAATGTAACAATGTTGAATTTTCCCGCCTTTTTTGGTAGCCATTTTGAAAATGTCGTTCATTGAACGATTTTTAACACCACTTTTGAAGTCACCACGGCATGGCAAACATTTTATCAGTTTACACTTAACCTTCATCTTCTTTAGTTTTGGAAATAAAAGACATAAAATATGAAAATTTTAAAAATTCTGTGAAAAAAGGGCAGTAAATCCTACAAGGGTTTTTGGATTTTCTCCAAAATTTAAGAATGGATAGATCTTGATATGCTAAACATTTTTGCAATTTGAAGTAGACCTCTATCTGCTATAGTTTCTTTGAGAAAAAATTAAAAACATTAAAATTTTGAAAAATTTCCGGAAAAGGGCAATAACTCCAAAACTGGTAATCAGATTTTCTTCAAAATTGCAGGGCAGGTAGATCTTACCATGCTGATCACTTTTACCCCCAAGTCAGATTGTTGATATCTGTAACGGTTTTCGAGTTATTTGCCAAAAACAGCAATTTACCCTTATGTGCTATTTTAAGTAATGGCAGCCATGTTGTTTGGTCCTCAGACTAATTGAACACAATTTGAATCTAGATACCCTGGTAATGATTCAGACCAAGTTTGATTAAAATTGGCATAGTGGTTTCAGAGGAGAAGATTTTTTAAAAAGTTTACGACGGACGGACGGACGGACGACAGACGGACGGATGCCAAGTGATGGCAATAGCTCACATGGCCTTTTATGCCAGGTGAGCTAATAAGCATTTATCAGTTAAAAAAATTCTGGCCTTGGGCGCTTGGTCCCTTTGATTTCTTGTAACTTAAAAAGCATAATAACTATTAAATTTATTTAATAAATATTATCCATTTTTTTTCACTTTCCTATGCATGTATTAAATGCACATATGTAAGCCTCTTTTGGTTTAAAATTCAACTCAAAAAGATGTCTGGGATGTGAGGAAATTAAAATCAGCCAGACAAAGAATTAAGATGTTATGATCAATAGACCAGAGATCCAAGTGTGCGTCAGACTATCTGACTTGGAAAAATGACGAGGAGGTCATTTTTAGTGACATAGTAAGTGACATTAAGAAAATCGTCTATTTTAAAGTTCAACCCTTCTCTAAATAGAAAATGACTGTAAATGTAATTTCTTTATACATGTTATATGCTAAAATACTATTCTTCTTTGTAACAATGACGTGACATTAGAGTAACTTTGCTTAGATAACGTCATATATTTACAACTTTATTCACCTGAAGATTGTTAAAAAAACATTTAAGATCTAGAAAAATAATACTATGAAAATTTAGATGTGTTGAGTTTCATTATACATGGGTCTGTACATGATCCAACATTAATTGTCTTTTATATATATGGCTGAGTTTTAACTTGATGGACTTAAGATCATGAGACTGACACCACGTGTTGGTTTAATCCTCACATGTGTCATTGGTTTAAGGCAGTGCACCAACCCTAGCTCGAGTGCTTCATCGATTTTAGAACAAATACAGTATGTTTTAAATTTAATTACCACTTATATTTGTTCAAGATTTGTTGTTGTTTTCAAAATGTGCATGATCATTTGTAAAAAAGGGTCTTAAACCAACAAAAATTTACAAATTCAGTGACCCTGAACAATACTCTGAACCAAATTTGAAGCTGTAAATTGACATAAGGATGTTCGCTGGTCATGTTTATTTATTTCTGTCAGTTTTTCGGACTTCTCTTGCTTTTTCCACTTAAAAACTAAAAAAATTTTTGTCCGATTACCCCCTAATTTTTTTCCATAATGTCATTTTATACATCTTTCTGAGCATTCTGACAAAATTGTATTCAGTTGGTGTTATTTTGTCACATTCGTTATTTGATAAACATTGCTCATGTTAAACCAATGAAAAATGCAGAGGAGTTTGGTTTCCCGCCATTTTTTGAAACACTTGAATCTCAAAAATTGCATCGGTAACCTATTGATGTTTTTGGCTTAAATTACTTCTTTGTCGATTTTCTAACAAAAAATCACATTTTATTGAAATCCTTGTTATTTTAAAATTGACCAGCGAACATCCTTAAAGGTTAGGACCCATGTTCATTAAATAAACATAGTTGTGTCATATGGTGCAACCAAAGGCTTGTTGTCCCATTCCTCAAACATATTTCTATATGGGGGATGATGAATATTAAACAACATGCTTTCTTTAATTCGTTTATACACATCACCATGTAAATATCTTGGTATTAGCTGAAAAGACCCTTTCAAATTACAATCTTCTTCAAGTAGTTTTGGTTTCAACAATTGGTGATTGATTATCATCCAAAGATAAATAATTGAATCTATATTGAAAGAGTTGCCTGAAAACAGAGGAATAGGTGGTCCATGATTTTTCAAAAAGAAATCATTTACTGAATCGTACATAAAAATATTAAAACCATCATCACAAATCGCTATTGTTGGTACTAAACATGATTCCATAGAAGTTCCATCTAATTCATGGCGGTTTTCAAAGTATGTTCTGTAGAAATATGAGAATGTAATGGCTTGTAGAATCACCGGTGATTGACTGTTAGCTCTCTGAACAGCTTCCTTACTTCGTTTCACTTCAACAATGTGACTTTCACCTCCTTTCACAAAGTAACTCATATCTGACATTTCAATCATCTTAGGTGATGCAGAATGTACAATATTGACAGGGCATTCATTTTTTCTGTTGGGAAACAACACAATGTCTGGTCTGCCCTTGAACAGATCTTTAGATCCTACAAAATACAAAATATTCTCAGAAAATTTGGTCACATCATTTCATGGCATCCTTAAACCCTATTGGCAGACATTAAGGCCTACTTACGATTCCTCCGACTAGGGTAACCTGAGTTGAATTTTTGACCATATCTGCTCATGCATCCAGGGCTCCTGAATCCAACAATAACTTCTACTGAATGGTAACTCAAGATTAATGACCAAGTACTGTGCATTGTCGAATTAACATCAATTGTTAGATTGCTTTTGGACAATGAGTTTGAAATCTCACAATCTACTGTCAGTAAATATGGAATAATACAACTTTATCACTTCTCACATCAACAAAAGAGGATGCTTAAGATTTACATATTTTGTTGAAACTTCTTTACTGTGATTTTCAAATAGATATTTTCCAAATAATTTTGGGCACTAATCCATTCTTAAGTTGTAAAAGTTAAAATGCGTTTTATAAAATGAAGTCAACTAAAATCCGGCTGCCCGATTCCCAGATGATATTGACCATCAATATCAGAAAATTGGACCTTCCCTGTCATACTCCAGAATTCTACATGTCAGCTGATCAGTATTAAACTAACAAAATGTAAGGGGACGACCATTTGATTTTCAGGGGTAGGATTTGGCGATTTTGCAAAGAAAAGTTATTTATTTTCATGAAAATATTGAACAAATTATCTGTTTTCACCAAATGTCACATCAAATTATTTATTCACATTTGCAACAAAAAAATTATTATTCAAATCAACATTAAATTATTCATTTCCATAACAAGTAGGATTAAAATATTTATTTTCACTTACACCTAGATAATTACAAAATCTCCTAAGCCCCCCCCCCCCTTGAAAATCAAATGGTCGTCCCCTATGATTTTTTACTAATATGTTAAAATAGGGAATAAGATAGGGATTTTACAGGAATGAAATTCAGGGACTCTCGAAGGCTTTCCCAAGTAGACATTCTTTATAGAAAAATTCAAATATTATGAATTTTCACACACCACCCTGCAATAATTATGCATTAACTGTTGCTGAGACTTTTAAGTGTTTCCAAAATGTTGTAAATGATTACTGTGATGCAAGAAAAACTATAAATATTATATGACTATAAATATTCAAGATTCCAATTGGATAAATCAGTATTTTGCTGTCCCATTCAAAACGTACCCATAAATAGTAACAAGGAAAATTTGTCAAAGTTTTTTATTGTGATATTCACCGTACACTTTAGCAAGTGAGATTAAAATCACTTTTTAACACTTTAGCATGTACCCATATACAGTAATACAAATGTACTACCCAGGAAAATCCATTTCTAAAAGTAGAACAAGAGTGGACCCCAATAGATGTCTGGCCTGTCCCTGTTTGGTCACTAAATCAGTCATGTACTACTCAAGAGCAACCTACAAGCCAAATATCATTACCATTATAGTTTCAATTATTGAGAAACTATTCTAATCAGAAAAACTTATCTTTGTTCACTAGACCATGAAATTGAGGTCAAGGTCAAAAACCATATGACAGACTGGCATGTACTAACCAAGACCAAGCTATATAATAGCTATATACAAACAAGAGGCTCTCAAGAGCCTGTATCTCTCACCTGGACCATGGCCTATACATAACTTCAAATAAACCTATATGTTAAAGGGTCTCATTTTCAAACTATGTAAATAAACATTTATGTTATATGATCTAACTTTAATTAACTATTTTCCCTATTGCATGCCATCTTGGATAAGGGATGGATCTGCAGCACACATTTTAAAAGAAAATTAAGTGTTGTGCCAAAGTTTATTTCCAACTGGAAAATTGGTTTTAAAGAAGAAGATCTTTGAATGTACTACTATATTAAACTATGTTTCCCATTGGTAGCCAATTTGCATAAGGTGCAGACTTGAAGGACATCTGTTTTGAAGGGGACCATCTAAGATACATTGTGATTAAGTTTTATTTTAACTAGCCAAGTTGTTTCAGATAAACAAGAGTTGTCAGAAGACAACATAGCTCGCTGGGGATTCCAGTAACCTCAATGAACAATAAATTCGAAAGTAATAAAAAGCTTTCTTCACAGGAAAGTTACATATCAAATATAAACACCCTATCATTAAACAAGTTAATTCTAGAAGCAAACTTAAAAGTTTTTAAAAAATTGCCCTCAGGGCAAGGTCAAGGTCAAAATGTCTACAAATTTGGTATCACAAGAAAGCTCACACAATAAAGAAGTTAGATACAAAATATAAACACCCTACCGCTAAAGGCCGACCTTCTAGAGGAAAGGTTTAATCTTTTTTTACAAATTGCCCTCAGGGTAAGGTCAAGGTCAAAATGTCTACAAGTATGGTACCAGATGAAAGCCCTCGTCATCAGAAAGTTGTATACCAAATATGAACACCCTCCACTAAAAGTCTACCTTCTAAAGGCAAGGTTAAAGTTTTTTTTTAATTGCCCTAAGGGCAAGGTCAAGGTCAAAATGTCTACAAATATGGTACAACCAGAAAGGTCTCATCATAAGGAAGTAACATACCAAATATGAACACCCTACCACTAAAAGCCTACCTTCTAGAAGCAAGGTTAAAGTTTTTCAAAAATTGACCTAAGGGCAAGGTCAAGGTCAAAATGTCTACAAGTATGGTACCAAAAGAAAGCTCTCATCACAAGGATGTCATATACCAAATATCAACATCCTAGTTCTTCAGGTCTCCATTCCACAGGCCAGGTTAAGGTTTTGCTGATGACGCCGAAGACGCCGACACCGGGGTGATGACAATAGCTCTCTGGACATTCGTCCCGGCGAGCTAAAAATTCTTTGTATGCTCTTTCTATACAGTCGAGTAATAAATTAAGTTCCTGGCAGATGGCCATGCTGGATGACATATAGGCACCAAAGTCACAATACTTAGTCAGCACCTCATAAGCAACATGAATGCCAAGTTCTGTTTAAATCCATTCAGTGATTCTCAAGGTTAATTACATCAACTGCTAACAAAAGGCTTTATTTATTAAAAACATTATCCAGTCTATCAAGCTGAGAAACTGCTTCAACATTCATGTCAATTAAGTTAGCAAAAATTAAACATTGATGTCTCTGTGAGACACAATACATTTATATAGGAAAATAATTGTGACATGAAATAAGGTAAAGATTAAGAATTTTTTTTAAGTATTAAGTATTTTTGCAAAAAAATGTAGAAATTTGCACAAAAACACTGTTTTTGCTCTTAATTATGGAAAAAATATTTTTTTTAATAAAAGTGATAACAGGGAATTTCTCTAAAGCTTAAAAGAGAAAAGTTAACCAAAGAAGATTTGAACTCAGAGTTTAAAGGGAAATAACCAATAAACCATATGCGGGGGGAAAAAGTGAAAAACGGTCAATAAATCAAACACAGGCCTTTGGATTTTCTTCAAAATTTCAGAGTATGAAGATCTTGATATGCTGAACATTTTTCCAATTCACACTTCAACTATATATGTTATAGTTTTTGAAATAAAAAATAAAAAATGCACAAATTTCGAAAAATTTACGGAAAAAGGGCTATAACTCTAAGACGGGTTTTCCAATTTTCTTCAAAATTGCAGAGCAGATAGATCTTGGCATTCCGAACAATTTTAGATTCTGTCAGATTTTTTATATCTGCAACGGTTTTGGAGTTATTTGCCAAAAACAGCAATTTACCCCTATGTTCTATTTTTAGTAACAGCCGCAATGTTGTTTGGTCCTCGGACTAACCGAACACATTTTTTAAACTACATATCCCTGTGTCAGATGACCCAGGCCAAGTTTGAATTGAATTGGCCCAGTGGTTTCAGAGGAGAAGATTTTTAAAGAAAAGTTTACAACAGCAGACGGACAGACGACGGACACCAAGTGATGGCAAAAGATCACCCTGGCATTGCCAGATGAGCTAAAAATGTTTATACCAAATATCATTGACCTATAGCTTGTAGTTATTAAGAAACAGACCTAAGCAAAAATCTTAACCTGTTCACTGGACCGTGAAATTGAGGTCAAAATCAAAGGCATGTGGCAGACAGACATGTACTTACCAAGACCAAGCTATGTACCAAATATCATTGACCTATAGCTTGTAGTTAATGAGAAAGAAACTAAAGCAAAAAAAACTTATACTGGTCACTGGACTGCGAAATATAGGTAAAGGCCCCATAATTTTATGTTCGGCAGATAGAGTTCGCTGTAAGCCACCTATGGACCAAATATAAAGTTCCTATAAAGGCTTTTACCATATAATAACTTGAGTTTAGGCCGCCATCCCGTCGTACTTTGATACACCTAGGTCTCCCTTTCTGCGACTTTGGTTGTGGGCGAGACAAAAAGTGTCAAAAGAAGGAGAAGAAAGGGTAATATATTAAAGTTTTGGAACAATTATTCATACAATGATATAATAAATGACTTTTGATTTAGTTAAAATCTAAATTTACCAATCATCGAGATTTTATAACTAAGTAGTAAATCTTCCAAGAAAGACATGTGTCGCCTGTGTAATAACACAAAAAAAATCTAAGTTTAGTCAAACAGGATGTGGGCATTCAAGAGATCTAAAAGTCTGTTACACAGTATAACTCTTAATACTGATGCAAAATATACAAAATTTCAGAAGGCTTGAAAATGTGATTCCTGAGGAAAGTGTGAAAAATTTTCAAGATGTGAAAAATATTCTACGTTCCGTCAAACAGAAAGTGGGCATTCAAGAGATCCAAAACTCTCTTACACTGTGTAGGTCTCCATACTGATACTCCATGCCAAATTACAGAAGGCTGGGATAGTAGATCCTGAGAAAAATGTGACAGAAATTTTTAAGAAGTGAAAAATATTCCAAGTCTTGTCAAACAGGAAGTGGGCATTCAAGAGATCCAAAACTCTCTTGCTCAGTATAGGTCCCCAAACTGATACTCTATGCCAAATTTACAGAAGCCTGGGATGTGTGGTTCCAGAGAAAAATGTGACAAAAATTTTCATGCATTGAAAAATATTCTACGTTCCGTCAAACAGGAAGTGGGCTTTCGATAGATATAAAACTCTCTTACACGGTAATGGTCCCCATACTGATACTCCATGCCGAATTGCAGAAGGCTGAAACATGTAGTTCCTGAGAAAAATGTGACTGAAATTTTTGTGACGCCCACGCAAGACGACGGATAGTGATCCCTATATGTCGCCACTGCATGAATGCAGGCGACACAATCACCTGGTAAACGTAAACGGCCTCTGTAAAAATCACATCTCTTTGTCTTGGGTTGTTAAGCAAGTTAAATTGTTGTATTAACCTGATAAACCAGAGGCTCCCAGAAGCCTGTATCGCTCACCTGGCTTTCAGTTGCCACAATCAAGGTAACATTGTAATTTATACACTTGATCTTCAGTCTCTCAAACTTTTGTGGCTCGAACACCTCCAATATCTTGAATTGTATTTAAAGTCTGATCATGTTTTACTAAATTTCTTTGTTGGGCTTATTTGACAAAAAACGTTCTTTGCAAGGACCACTTTCGACACCAGTTTTGAAGTCAAAATGTCATTTTGTAATGGCAGTCAACGAACAATTTTCAACATCAGTTTTGAAGTCGCAACATCAAAATCTATTTGGAAACCAAACTTCATTGAAATAGGACAATGTTGAATATTCCCGCCTTTCTTGGCAGCCATTTTGAAAATGGCCATCAGCAAACAATTTTCAACATCAGTTTTGAAGATGCGACATCAATACCTATCTGGAAATCAAATTTCATTGAAATCAGATAATGTTGAATTTTCCCTCCTTTTTTGGCGGCCATTTTGAAAATGGCAGTCAATGAATAATTTTCAACATCGGTTTTCAAGTTGCGACATCAATCCTATTTGGAAACCAAATTTCATTGAAATCAGATAATGTTAAATTTTCCCTCCTTTTTTGGCGGCCATTTTGAAAATGGCAGTCAATGAATAATTTTTAACATTGGTTTTCAAGTTGCGACATCAATACCTACAATACAGGCAGAGACATATGATGATAGATGTCCCAATCAGACATGATCGTCAGACATGTCCGACAGATGTCCCAGTCAGACTAATCCCCTGCTGTTAATGAGGATTAAGGGTCATAAAACATGGGTCATAAAATAATTAATGTACCTGACTGGTGTGGTGATTTAGTGATAAGTCAATGATAACCCTTTATCTGTGGAAGGTCACAATCTTTTTAATGAATTTTAAATGCATTTTTTTTATAATAAATTAAAAAAAGAAAATTGATAATTAGCTAATATTTAAATTAATCAACAATTTGATAATATTTGCATTTATTTCATTTTGTATTTCAACTTTTCAAAAAAAAAAAAAAAAAGCAGTAAAAATTATTAACACACCTGATAATTACTAGTGTACATGTACAATTAAGAAATAAATTCAAATGAATATTTCTATTTTCTATGTAAATATAGTTTTTAATTTTTTGCTACAAATAAAAAAAAATACATAAAAAAACAAGTATGTACAAATCATAATCCAGAAAAAAATTGTTCAATAGTAAGAAATTTCTTATAATAATTGCATAAGATTTTATGAGATCTATATTAGTATGAAAAGAGTCATGATTTGTGTCTTATACAACTTATAAATATATTTTTCTTTTGATTTAAAAAAAAAATAATTATCTGTTTTCAAATTAAATATATAAAATAGATTTAAAACAAGTAATAAAACTGATCACCTGTACCCTAATTAAAATCTGTGAAGCAGAAGGACAATTTTATGACCCCCCATAAAATTGTCATATTTTGGGTTTGGGACATGTCCGACAGGGACATTTATCATCATATGACTCTGCCTGTACTGTATTTGGAAACCAAATTTCATTGAAATCGGATAATGTTGAATTTCCCCGCCTTTTTTGGCGACCATTTTGAAAATGGCGGATAACGAACAATTTTTAACATCAGTTTTGAAGTTGCAACATCAATACCAATTTGATAACAAAATTCCATTGAAATCGGACAATAATGAGTTTTTGTTTTTTTCTAAATCATTCCACATATTGAGCTAATATTTGGTATGTGAGTCTTCCATCATGAGTTACAGATGAAGTTTGTGTTTGGTTCCGGTCTACCGATTTTGACGGAGTTATAGGACTTGGATTTAGAATATTTTGGTAAAATATCAGTTTTGAATTTTCCCGCCTTTTTTGGCGGCCATCTTGAAAATGGCTGTCAACAACAATTTTTAAAATCAGTTTTTGAAGTAGTGACATCAAGACCTATTTGGAAACCAAATTTCATTGAAATCAGACAATGTTGAATTTTTCCTGCTTTTTTCGGCGGCCATTTTGAAAATGGCGGTCAAGTACAATTTTTTAACACCAGTTTTGAAGTGGCCACAGCAAGGGAAACTTTTCTTCAATTTACACTTAACCTTCATCTTCTCTAGTTTTGGAAATAAAAGACAAGAAATATGAAAATTTTAAAAATTCGGTGAAAAAAGGGCAATAACTCCTACAAGTATTTATGGATTTTCTTCAAAATTTCAGGGTGGGTAGATCTTGATATGCTGAACAATTTACACTTGACCTCTATCTGTTACACTTTTTGAAATAAAAAATGCAAAAATTTTGAAAATTTTACGGAAAAAGGGCTATAACTCCGAGATATGTTTCAGATTTTCTTCAAAATTGCACGGTGGGTAGATCTCATCATGCTGGTCATTTTTACCCCATGTCAGATTTTTTATATCTGTAACGGTTTTCGAGTTATTAGCCAAAAGCTGCAATTTACCCCTATGTTCTATTTTTAGCAATGGCGGCCATGTTCTTTGACCAGCCAACTAACCGAACATAACTATGAGAAGCCATACCCTGGTGGTGATTCAGTCAAAGTTTGGTTACATTTGGCCGAGCCATTTCAGAGGAGAAGATTTTGAAATTGTTGACGGACAGATGACAGACAGACGACGGACGCAAAGTGATGACAATAGCTCACCTGGCCCTTCTGGCCAGGTGAGCTAAAAAGTCATTAAATGATTTATGTATGTTGCCCAATAAAATACTTTCCAATATACAATTGTTTTAACCCTATCACTTGCTTTTTCTAGTGCAGGTACCAAGTCCGGCTATCCTGTTTACAATTTCTCTTGTCTTTAATTTGGTGAACCCAGTACTAAAATTTACGACAAAAGGGACCATTTTAATTTCAAAATTATAAATTTCCCTAACATGGACAGTACTTTTCCAGCTTTTCCTGCTTACAGAGTGTATGTTTCACTGCTGATTCGTTATGCCAAAGCTAGCTCACAAATTATACAGACTTTCTCATTAGACATACCGGTAGTTATCTCCGTGACCGCCTTATTAATCAAGGCTTCAAAAAATTCTACCTCATAGGATCATTGAAAAGGTTCTTTAATACATATTAGTCCCTTGTGGAAAGTTTGAAGTTTCGGTCCGAACTCTGATTCAAGATTCTTTCTTTGCTTAATACTATGATGACCATTACCTTTGACTGTCTACAACCTTTCAATGACAATTCTGTTGAGTTGCTACCAGAACACTATCGCAATGGAAGGGGAGGTTTTGCTAGCCATAAAACCGGTTTAACCTACTATTTCTTTTGAAATGCCTGTACCAAGTCAGGACCATTGCAGTCGACAATTTTTCTGATGGTTTCCACCTGATTTGTCTTTTTGTCTCATGGACTACAGCTCTTGACCAGTCTGTTTGGTAATTTTGTTATTACTCCCATTTGTATTTTTCAAGTGCAGTTCACTTGTGGTATGTAATTGTAGTTTTCGGCCATTATAGGTGTTTTACTGTTATCTTTGTTTGTAATTGCGATAACACAAAAACATCTACATATCAATTTCTTTGTAATATATACTTATATTCTACAGTGACATAAACTTGAATATGGATGATTTAGCAAATGACTACAAAATTTTTCATTCTTAGGTATATTTCATACTTTGTTGACTTGGCTATTACTTAGGGATGAGTCATGTCAATAAAATACTGTCATAATTTTAATGTCTGACTTTTCCGTTTCAAAATCAGATAATTTCAAGCATTTAAGTGGTTCTTATTCTGAATTTTCAGAAAATTCAGAAGATAATTTATATGTATAGATACACTAGATTTTGTACAGGTGTACCAAGCTTGCTGAAAAATACCTTGATAATTATATCGATATACTGGTGATACTTTACACCACTGTTAATACTTCTACCTAACACTGCAATAGTTATTGCAGTATGGAAATTATTCAAAACACATAACTTTACAGCAAAAGTTTGTTTTTCTTCTACCAGATTTTACTTTACTATCAGAGTTAACATTTTAAACATTGCAGGTGTCTTATAAGAAGCAGGAGATGCTTACACTATCAGTGCATCTGATCTCACACATGGTTTTTATTGGGTCAGTGTTGTTCATCGATCTGTATATATGTCTCCATTTTTCATTACTGTCCCGTACTCATATAATGTCATAAGTGTTTTTTTTTGGTGTTTCCGATGTTGCCATATGTCCCTGGATTATTTGATTTTAGACTAATGGTTTGTTTCTCACTTTATTTGTTGGTGGTAATTAAATAGTCAATAAAATATCACTTACCATTGTGCAGACAACTCTGATAAGACCAAAAGATTAAACCTACCTAAAACAGTGGTGGCATACATAATGTCTTCTCCACAAAATGAACATGGACATTTATTTGGTTTATTGTTATAGTCACTTGATACAGCATATGAGAGAGCTCTGTCATCTGATTTAGATCCTGACATCTGGGACAACAAATGAACAGCCAAAAGAACTGCAACTGTAGTTTCTAATGGTTCAGAAGGAACTTCCATGGGACCTAATCTTTGAGTGGTCTTGACACGTAACTTCTCATATGTTCTTGTTAGCCCATTAAAGAAACACTCTGCATGGTTATCTGAAAAATAAAAGTATGAATGTAATACTGTAAACATGGTGAACCGAGAAATTTTCGCTCCGTCTTTATTTAGAGGCAAATTGGCAGGATTTTAGTTCGAGCAGTTTTGAATTCATGCTGCCAAATATTGTTGACCATTGACTTCAATAATAGACAAGTACATTCGCTCCGTTTCATTTTCGTGCTACCATTCCAAACGCGAAAATCGCGAAAATTTCCTGATTTAGAGAAACATTTTTTATACTATTTACCATGTATATAATTGTGTTTTAAACTGACTATGCAAAAATAGTAGCAAGGGTGATGGGCAATAGTGCATGACCCAAAGGGGAATACACTATTGTCCATCACCCTGACTACTTTTTCCATAGTCAATGTAAAACGCATTCAACAATAATTTTATTATTATACTGACTGTTTACTATTTTGAAAAGTTATATTGCAAACAGTTTTTGTAAATGTTTCAAAGTATGATAAGTCAACATAAACATGTAAACACTGTCAATGTCAAAAAGCTGAAGCAGACAACACTCTTTTCTTTATATAACTTCAAATGTCATCCAAATGTTTAGAATTTATTTGCATTAAGAAACTTAATATGTCAAAATGGCCATATGCAGAAACTAAATTTAAGTTCCGAATTAAGTTATTCAAGAACTGGAAAAAACTTGGCTACATCTAGTGCACAGGTGATCACTTGGATAACTTCCACCCACTTGTCCATTAGACCAAAACTCGGCCCCAGCATGTGATGATTGATAATGAGAGACGCAGAAATCAATAGTTTTTATAACAGCAATGCTTACTATTTCAATAGTGCAGTCATGATCAAATAATATATAGATATTTCTTATAAAACTATGCAATAATAAAGTTGTTTTGCTATAAATGAAATTTTTTACAGGAGGTACAATAATTTTCATTATTATACTTTATGCAAATTTCTTTCATTATCCGGTTAATTTATTGGATAACCAGCATTTTTTAATTTTCAGTAACGTCTCAATAGCCACGCCCATCCTTAGCAACATGGGTTAATCGTTAGCAACCTTAGCAACATATGTTAATGTCGAAATTAACACCCGCTCCTATTGATGACGTCATTGATGTATACAGATACTTATTTTCACGTCACTTTTGTTGTTGACAACAAAAATTAAAGCTATTTTAGTTTTAAATGTATTTACAATAATTGAAGCTATTTTAGTTATAAAAGCATTTACAATATTTTAGTAGTAAAATAAAAGTGACCTAATCATATGAAAAAGAACCTTGTCACAAATTTAATTGCAGTTAAAAGCGATTTTGCCACAGTTCGATACAATAGTAAAACAGTACTGACTATTTATTTATGTGTTTTTGATGTTGCATTAATATAACATATTATTATTATTATTATATTCAACATGTTCAAATAATTTAATTTCATGCATATTCATTTGAATTCCGTCAATTTGATAGGTGAACACCAATCACTTGGAATATCAATGTGAAGTTGCAATTTCCATGAAACACATTTGATCACATGTTCACGTGGGGGAATAATTTGTAAAAATAGTATCCTAATGTACATGATGTACTTTCCTGTAAATAAATTGTGTTTTGTTACATTTCGGTTAAAATGTAATTATAAGAATTAAATGCATTATTTTGAAGTCTCATAGGGATTATGAAAGTGTTGACTGGGCGCAGATTTCAACATGAAGCATTAAAAATGTGCTTCAGTCAACACTTTCATACATTTTTTGTACCCCAATGAAACTTCAAAATAATGCATTCAATTCTTAAATGAAACGTACATTGAGGACTTATTGTATACATTGAGCATTCAGTATAATAAAAATCATAATGCCCTTGGATGAAGGTGTTAGTTTGATTAACACACTCGGTGAAAAATTATCACCCTCAACGTTGTCTCGGGTGATAATTTTTACCTTGTGTGTTTATCTAACACTTTCATCCAAGGGCATTAAGTTTATGTTAGTACATGTATTTCACAAACATCATGGCGGGTTTCCTGGCTCTTTAACGTATTATATTTGCAATTCTTCAATGAACATACCAATATTCCTAAAGTAACACATATAACAAGGCCTTCTAAACTCCTGTCTTTTATTTGCCAATCAACCAATCAAGATTCTATAGAAATTCTATTGTATACCAATTTGTACTGCCTGAAGGGTTTACCTTGATACTCCAGTAATGACAAATTGGTATACAAAACAATTCTATAGAATCTTGATTGGTTGATTGACAAAGAAAAGATAGGAGTTTTGAAGGAGTTGTTATAGGTGTTACTTGAGGAATATTGCTATGTTCATTGAAGAATTGCAAATGTAATACGTTATTGAGCCAGGAAATCCGCCATAACTATATTGTAAGAAGCGATTTTTTAAAGAAACAACATCATATCAAAGCTCAAATAAATATATATCTCAATTCTAAGTCTTGAAGGTATGCTAGGTATAAATCATGTAAGTAATAGTTATCAAACTAGAATGCCATGTGTCTGTATAAGATTAGGGTTGAGCTTATTCAGACACATCAAGTCCGACAGTCAAGGTTGGCAAAATACCGGCATTTATGAGTATTTTCCATGTATCATATTCCCAAAAGCAGTGTTGTGAATTTCTAATTGCAAGTGGCCTGTAGCATTTCAGGGATGACGCTACTATATAATTTAGGGCCGCCCGGCGGCCCTATTCCCCTCTTGGCGGCCCCATTCCCCAAACAAGAAAATTCCCAATCGCGGCAACGATGTTTACAAAATCTGGATTTTTTTCATTTCCGTCTCCGGTGAATCTTTCGTTCCGATCCGTGTCGCCTTTTCTCAGAACCGGAAATTACTCAAAACATCACAGTAACATCCAGAAGTAACTAAATAATGCAATTTACGCTATTTACGACCACCCTGAAGATGAACAAAATGTCTGAGATCGCAAATGTCCATAAGGGAACAAAATCAAATTCAGAATGCGTAAAGTGAATTGAAATCGTGTTGTTATCGTTCATTGTCGTGTCTAAAATTCGAGACTTTCATCCATTACGTGGTAACGTGCAAATGCTCTCATTGCCAAAGATATAATTTGCATTGAAATAAATATTGAATAGTTAAGACTTGAAATCAGAGTTTCTGAAACTGGGACTTTTAACTGGATGAGAATTTGGAACTGCACTTCATATGGGGTGCTCTCATTTCTACTAGTTAAAACGAAACGTGGAAATGACCTGCTGTATGATTAATGAATGAATGCATAGAAATTTCATGGAATGCGGTATATTTATCAGTAACTTGGGTATGAAGGATTTGATTTTGGTGATAATATTGAAATGTGTAAGTCATCTTTATTTGCAGACAACCAAAGAATTTCTGACAGAATGTTGATTTGCTTTCTTATAGGAAAAGAGCAGTACTTCTTTCGTTGATGACCAGCTTGATAAAATTAAAATCTGGTGTAATTTGAAATACTATATAAAATATAGTCTTAATTTTTGAAAAAAATGTATAAAATATAGTCTTAATGGCTTTGGTGTAATGATACTTTTCATTCTTCAAACTCTTGTTGTGTGTACTTACACATATTCTTTTTTTATACAAACGTATGTTGCAGTATTTGAACTATTTGATATATTTTCATTTTTCCCAATTTCAGTTGTCGCGATGCGAAATTCCCAATTTGTTGGACGGGGGACCCATTTGAAAAGAGCTAAAATCATCCCTGCATTTTTTTAAAGTTACCCAAAGGCAAGTTAAAGCATCCTCCTCTTGAAAGAAAGTTCACACCATAATGAAGTTGTTTACAGAGTTTCAGGTACCTAGACCTAACCTGTAATAGCCAAGTTTAGCAAAGGTAAAAGTTTTCTAAAAAATTATCAAATGTCAAGATCATGATCATGATCATAACATCCTTTTCCTATGTACACATGGTACATGAGTACATGTATGGCCAACATTTTCATAATAAGGAACTCACATAAAAAGAGTCAATTACATGTCTTGTACTGATCCCAAATAGTGTGACTTTAATAGCCAAGGTAAAAGTATTATTTTTTATTTTAAAATTAGCCAAGAGCCAAGGTCAAGGTGATAGCATTATTCTTGGGAAGTCATATATATGAAATATGGAAACTTTAGTACTTGACATGCTTGATGCCTGTGTACTACAAGCTTTTCTATCTGAAGCCAACAAAAGGGCCATGACAACAGCTCTCCGAAGTTCTTCCTGGTGAGCTAAAAAATAGCCTAAGGTAGATCAAGGTCAGAACATCTTCCATCTCTACACCAAAGAAACCTTTACTTGGGCACCTACTATCATATTCAATCAAATTACAATACTGATATGTATATGTTATCTGGATTTTGATATCTGTATATCGTAAAATTTCATCCTGTGAGCCAGAATATGAAGCACAGTGGCCAGTGAGTGCAGGGAATGAACCCGAAACTTCATATTCTGGCAAGCGGGTGATATTTTACAATATTCCAGCTTTCAAAATTCAGATAACTTGTTTATCGCCTTTTATTTCATCTATCTTTGCTTTAGTTTATTGCTGTTTGTGTCAAATTCTCCCGAGGTTGTGCAGGAAATTAGGTTAATTCTCTTTTTTACAAAATGAGAAATGCTTTGTAGTTATTTTATGAATGCACAAAATTTTTTGTCACCTAAAGATATTAAAATTAGCAAATCAAAATAAAGTCGTTTTTGTAATTGCAGAACCTGTCCATTGTTTACATTTATCTTCCTGTTCCTAGGCATTTTTATGAAGTCACAATGTAAACAAAATGGTGGCTCTCCTGAATTTATCAACGACATAGTATCCAAAGTTTCTCGAACGTCTTGTTTATATTTTTGTATATAGTTGATTATATAATTTGTTTACAAAACTGAAAACAGAAAATGACTAGATTCTTTATCTAATTAAATTTCTTGCAAAATGGATAAAATGGATATTGCTTGTAAAAGGTTGGGAGAACAGCCATGATAACTCCAGGTCTTGATAAGTTTGGGTAAACCGGATATGATTTTTGCGTAAATGCTCTGCAGGCTGAGATAGGTGCAGGGAAAGACGATAATAACACATACATGTAATATACATGAAACAATTTTGAACTTTACAGTACACACAGAGTGTTTCAGTTACAAAACACCCTGGTCTGACATGAGTGAAAACACTGACAATTGTGGTGAAATGTCGGTATTTACACTGACATTTATGACTTGCCAATATATTTCTATGTAATTAAAAACAGGAAGTTTGCTGGTGTTTTCACAGACATTTGCTGGTGTTTACACTTTGAAATATGTCAGACCTCAGTGTTTTGTAACTGAAACACTCTGTATGTAGTGTTCTTAGCTTTTTGTTTTTCTGCACTGGGAAAGAGGGGAACCAATTCTTGAGCATATCGTCCCTTTCAGGACATATTCGACAGCATACATGTAAACAGATTGTAGTAACATGTGCAAAAGCTTTGTAATTTTAAAGTCGGAAACGTACAGTACAGGAAGAGACATACCATAACAAATCACTTGGGGAGACATAAATTTTAATCCTTTAGACATAAAATCACAGACATACTATCACTGTGATAGACCTAAAAAGCAATAAAACAGAGTGGTGAGGATTAAATTTTATTACCTGTTTAACCTGTGATTCCTTTGAAGTGTACCTGCTTAAATAGATTTTTACCTGTAAAACAGGAAATGTCCTGAGAAAACTTGGGTTTTATTGCTCCAATTAAAAATTTTTAAAGGTAGAAATTAATCCACATCACTTTCCTAGACATCTCCACTATCACAGTGATTAGTTATGGTATGTCTCTTTCTGTACTGTATTTGAACAGTGAAAAATTTGTGTCCATCCAGAAACTCTATTTCTATTTCACTGTTCAAATCCATTTCCGACTCGAAAATTACAAAGTTTTTGCACATGTTACTACAAACCGTCAATGCTGTCGAATATGTCCTGAAAGGCAGACTGAAAATGATAATCCGCTGGCACAGATGTTTAAAAGGGAAACTGACAATGTAAAATAGTTGAAATATATCATAAAAACATGTTAGCAACTGAATGATAATGTCCGATAAGGCGCAAAAGTGCTGAATCAGAATGAAAAACTGAAATTTGCCCGTTGCACTCCTGTTCATTTCACTCACTACCTTGTGAAACTTCAATATGTTGGGCTTTGTATTTCAACTTGAGATGAAATATTGATAAAATTTCTGACTCCTGTGGTTCCACTGTCTCTGTAAAACCTTTAATTATAATCAAATTTTGATAATTATATTACCAATAGTTTCTAGAAACTCCAGTAATGTCCAAATTGCTCCCTCATATCGTTGACTTTCTAATGAATCCCTATCACAAGCAAAACCTTTCAGTGACTGCGAGTAAAGCCTTTTTAATGTTGTCCCAATTTGTGATACAGAATTTTCAAATGATGTTTTTTTACTCTTATGTGTTAAATGTAAGTAACTGTCAGTAAAAGGTTCAATATCAATATATCCATTGGAAAATGTATTAAAATTGGGTCTTCCAAGTGTACATCCTTCTTTTCCAAGACGAAATGAAGCAAAGCGCAAGTCTGGAAGATTGTTAGCAACATAGTCTTTGATTTTAAGGGTTGACCCTAAATTGATTGAACTGTGTCGTTGGGGTTGAAGTTGAACATGACAGTGGCATCTAGCTATCCTTGACTGTAGTCTAATGTAACTGCGTGCTAAATAGAATGACATGTTCTGCTGTACCGGAAGGACTTCAGCGTAACAGAAATTTCGGAAAGGTGTTTCGTTCCCCACCACTACTAATCCCCTCTGGATAACTCGGACCATAACAGACTCGGACCTATGTCAAACTCGGACCGTCGCAAACTCGGACTATAGCAAACTCGGACTATTGATTTTGTCATATTAAAAATAGATGAACAGACTCGGACTATAGGTTTTGCATTATTTGGGTCATTCTCTGACACTGTAATAATTAAAATGAAAAAATATTGCAATTTGTATTTTATGTTTTTTTCATTTTAAACCAAAGTCAAAGTGGAAGGCAGTTTCTTTGCAGTTCCTTAACCTTCCCAGTTTTAAGAATTAGGCAGTTTTTTTAGCAGTTCTTAGCCTTCCACAAATAACACAATAATATAGAAAAATAAGCAGTTTGTTCTTAGCCTTTACAGTTTTTTGGCGGTTCATATCAGTCCTTAGCTGCATTAGGCAGCTTCTTAGCTGTTTTAGGCAGTTTTTAGCAGTTATTTTCACGAAAAATTTAAATGAGCTTGAAAAAACTGCTTATTCCTAATGAATGCGTAAAAACTGCCAAAAGCTCATGAATACTAATAAATAATTGATGAATAACTGGCAAGAGTTAATGCATTATTCATGGGTACTGCTTGTCAGAAAAGCTTACCAGACATTAATTTCTTCTTTATTTAGTATGCATGAATGTATTTCTATATTTACAAATCAGATCAAATAATAATAATATAATAAACATACTCTTAACAAACTTATATTTTCGCGGATACTTTATTTCCCGTTTTTTCTCTCAAGGAGAACTTCGCGGCAACTAGTTATTTCTGTAAGTGTATTTTTATAAGGATTAAAGATTTCTTCTTTATCAAGTATGCATGTATGTATTTTTACATTAATAAATCAGATCAAATCATATAATATACATACTAGTATATTTGCTGTACAATAAGCTTTATAGCCAAGTGGCTGGCTTATACTCATCAGGACATACTTAACCTCTTAAAATTTATTTTTCTAACCTGCATGCTACTTAGTTGCCCTTCAAAAATATAAATTCCTAACAATTCATTACCTGATAATTGTACAATCAATTGCTGTATTGAATTAAAAAGATATTGAAGAAACTTAAATACACTACAAATTGCTTCATTATAAAAGGTTATTTTGCAGGTTTTTTATCTTTCTATTTTTTCGGATCATGACAATACAAACATCAAAGGGATTAATCATGTAATTGCATAATTGTCATTGTATGGAAGCATAGAGGGGACATGTGATTTTTTTTTTATCTCGTGGCCAAGAGATACTATCTCGTTGCCACGACATAGTATGTCGTGGCCACAAGGTAGCTATATTTTGTGGCCACGAAATACTTACTCGTTCCCACGACAAACTAAGTCGTGGCCACGAGATAGCTTTGTCTTTCCCACGAGATACTATCTCGTTCCCACGACATACTAAGTTGCGGCCATGAGTTAGCCTTGTAGTTCCCACGAGATGCTATCTCGTTCCCATGACTAAATTACTAAATCGTGGCCACGATATAGCTATGCCATGGTCATCCTAGCTTAGTCTGTCCGTCAATCTGTCCGCCATGCGGTATTTAATTTGTGGCAACAACTCCTCCTAGACCATTTGATGAAATTCGTTGAAACTTTCTCAGAATGTACAGTATACATTTCCATTGTGCAGCATCTATTTAAAAATATTTTTTTCATAGATCTGGTACTAGTATGTTCACTTTTGAAATTGCTGATTTTTTTTTTAGTTTTTCAGTTATGATAAGTTGCAGAAATGGTGGATCTGGATGAAGATGTCCATGTTTAAGCTCTTCAACTCTTACCATTCTAATTACCGCACCACCACTTGGAAAAAGGCTGATTTTTTTCAAGGTACTTGCTAAGTACTATTAACGATTGAAGTTGGTACTGGCATGTGCTTTTGGAGCAAATCAGTAATATCAACAAATCAATGTGAGCAACATGCTTAGATGGATGAACTGCATGTAATGTATTATATTGTCATCAGTTGAGACTTCACCTTGACATTATGATTTGCAAGATAAATGGTTTGTCATCTTCAACATTAGGTCTGAGTCCAGTCAAATCATTTCCATTGTCCAGTCTATGGTAAGGTTACTGAAAAGAAAGAAAAAATGATAAATCATTCTAAAGATACAGGAATGAAGTTCCATGGTAAACTACGTGCGTCATCGATCAGTCAGGTGACTAAAGTGGCTACCTGTGGATTGTCGTATTTTAAACATAGAAATAAAACGATAGCTTGTAAAAAATAGAAAATACCCAGATTTAAAATTGCGTTCTTTAAAATGTACAACTATGTGCTTATTCTACATACATTTCTCTTTCTGTCGGTGTAATTTTGTTGAGAATCGGAAGAGGTTTAGTCTCGTCAAAATTGATTCTAAAATTTCACATATTTTCACAAGTATTCCCTATTTAAGGCATTGTAAATATCGTATTTTTTTGTGAAGTATCCCCTTTTTAGAACTTAATTGCGAGAACTAATACACTTTTCTAATTTGTACAACTATGTGGTGAAAATAGATAAAATAGGCTATCCGTCGGTGTAATTCTTTTCACTTAAGATAAAAATCTTATCTCGTCAAAATCGATTTGAAAATCGGCATTTTCATTTGTGATTCAAACGAAATTGGCGATGAATTCCATTATATTTTGACCTGTTTTGTACTTTCTGATGAAAGGAAAAAATTAACTTCACGCCATTTTTATAACAGACCGAATATTATAAAATTTCATGATCTGATGAGTAGCAGAAATACTACAACTCTTAACAATTTATGTAAGTTTATTAAAATAATTAATGAACGGGTATCTCCCTAGGGTAATTTATGTCTGTTTTCTATTTATATTTGTATTTGTCTAAATACACAGATGTATATAGTCATTATACATCTGTGATCCTTCGTATATTATTTACTCTGTTGTAATATTATAATATTATTTATATGCATTTCTCTGTACCATTGTTGTATGGTTTTATGAGAATAAAGTTATAGAAAGATTATGTTTTTTATGTCAGATAGCCAGCTTGTACTTACTGGCCAGCAATTCTTGTATTTTGGCTCTTTTCAGCTGATTGTAACTTTTCAATTTTGTTAGCAAGTTTGATCAAAAGTTTGGCTGGACAATTAGGGGAGTATAGTTTATTGCAGAATTATGCTATACTGTTTACTAGCAAATATACTTGATATTTTATCTAACTTAGGTGGAATTTAAAACATAAACATAAATTTATTATGTACAGTTTTTAAGTTCAATTGAAGCTGAAAATCTCTCCTTTTTCAAGTTCTATCTACCTATATATAATTTTGATCTTAGGTGTGAAATCTGGTTGGATATTAATAGATTTTTACAGCTGCCTGATGCGTCTTCAAATTTGTTAGCCAAGTTTTAAAAGTTTGCGTTTACATGGTCAAATAAATCTGCTGTAATGGTTAAAACATCTGCTGTAATGGCACGATTTTCAATTGCAGATATTGCTCTTTTGTGATGCTTGGACTGGTTGTCATAAGGAACAAACTCTGAATCAGAAAGATCATTCCTATCAATTCCCATTGTCTGAGATTGTTCAATCGTCAATGATCTAGCAGTTTCAATGTCACTTGGCATCCTCAGAGAAGGAACAACGGATACATTATCCAACTCTGAAACTTATTGTTCATTATCAGTATTAGCTGCATGCGTTGTCCTTATCCAAAAGATTCAGAGATTCTCCAGGTCTTCCTCTGTATCAATATTTGGCAAATCTTTTGGAACTGATAAGTAGTTAAAGAGTTATTGAAACTTGCCCGAAGTTCGGTTTATCTATTTCATCAATATTTAAGTAATTTTGCATATTCCCACAGTAAACTAACTGGCTGTCTAACTGATTTAAAAAAAATAAGAGAAATCAATGAAGATGGGAACAAATGTGGAAAACATATAGAGGTGTGTTAGTAGAAGCAATTTGAAGCTCTCCCAAATACTACAGATCTCTCCTGTTACAGTGATCGAATGTAGTATATGAGAGATAATAAAGTATCGTTGAATGGAGGAACACATGGATTGAAAATTTTCAAAAGGATTGTAAGATAGGGATCTGTAAATGTAGGAAAATGGGAGTCACGTTCAAGTCAATGTGTTTTCACCCACAATTTGAAGCAACAAGTAAGCTTACCACTTCTGCTGTAAATACTTAATATTTTCACCCACAATTTGAAGCAACAAGTAAGCTTACCACTTCTGCTGTAAATACTTAATATTCTTTTCTGGTTTTTATTAATGAAAACAAATAATATTTTCTCTTTCATGTTTAGTTAAATATTTGCACTTCTTTTGACAAAGATAGACTTCATAAGAATTTATTTTAACATTGTACAAGTTAAATCATAATTTGTCATATTTTTGTACATGTTATAACATGTACAGGCAAAATTTGTACATGTTATAACTTGTATCTTTGGGTCATACAAGTTATAACATGTACGAAAATTTTGTACATGTTATAACATGTACAAAATTACAACTTGTACACAACATATACACTGATTCTACACCAGACAATATGGCGACAGCTAGATTGTGATGACCCAACAACATTAATTGTCATTCATAATGTTTTGTTTGTCAATATTTTAAAATACAAATACTTTTAAAATGAACAATTTATAACTGTTTAAAAAAATTGATCAGAGCAGACCTGGGACTAATTTATTGACAATATATTAGTCCCAGGAGCAGACTGATTATGGTTCAATTGTTTTCTGACCCTTTGACAGCCACCCCTGATGTTGATTGTGCTAATTAACAATTTTCACCTGTGATACCTGTGGCTTAATTATGTAAGAATTGACATGATGATGATATGCATCATGTGTGCAACAAATTTGTTTGTTGTGTAGTCAACGACTATGATAAATTGTATTTTGTAGCAAGGATGTATATGCAAGTCTTTGTTTGAAGCATTCGCTTATTTTTGGTACGTGTATTTGCATATGACTGACAGAGTTACATTTCCTAAAAAAGTCGGTAATAGCTTAGTATGCAATATCGAAAAACACTTCAATCATTTCAAATTTCACTGTAGACATTCCAGGTTGAAAAGAATCAGAACAATATGCAAAAAAAAAAAAAAAAAAAAAAAGGCCACTCCAATAAGCAATGAAGGGATATGGAGTAAATGTACATCAGACAAAGTCTCTACAAAGACATGGTAAACCAAAGCAATGGTACAACGGTTTTATTGTTGCTCTTCATATAGTTGTTCTTCAAGTATAGTTCTTACAATGTCTGATAGGTAAAATGGAAAATGTAGTTCAGCATCATTAAATTTACAAATAATAAAACCTGGTAGTAAAGAAGGAATAATATTAAATAAAAACTACCTCAATTCTCACTTAAGGTGTCTAAGTGGTATTATTCCGCCATTCTTGTCTACTACTTGTTCATTTAGGTTTCATTCCTAATACTTGTTCATTTAGGTTTCATTCATTTAGAAAATTAACAAAATAATTATCTAAAATGTAAAGAATGTTCTTAAGTATCTCAAAATTAAGTAATCACTTTTGCAACATTTTTCCTAAAAAGGTGAACTAAAACACATGTGATTTAAATCTGTAGCTGGATTTACAAAACACAGAAATAAAGCAAGGTAGATAATTTGATAAAACAACGGCAGTAGAATACCGAAGGAACAAGGGAAGCGATGACTACAAAAATCGAAGTCCAAAGACATGGCAAAAACGGTAACAGATAAAAACAAAGACAAAACAAGGACGTGAGACAGCTACAATGCACGGAAATAAAAAGATAACGTTAAGAACTAAGGCACTCATAGTGTGAACTCCCATGAAAACCGGGAGTGATATCAGGTGCTCCGGAAGGGTAAGCATGTCCTGCTCCGCTAGCGGCACCCGTCACACTATCAGTGAGTCAATCCAGGGTTGAGTCAAATCCGATTATGTCAAATCCGTGAAGACGTGAAATCTAGCTGAAAATGTCCGTTTTCATTTGGGACACAGACACATCTATCTAAATAATTTTATATAGATATCACTAGAGAAGGTAACATTTTGCAATTTATCTCCCTTATTTCAACGGCGACACCTAATTTTTATTTTTCATATGTAAACTATATAAAGATCTCAAAACACATGCAAAGTATGAACAAAATCTTTAATAGATTTTTAAAGCTATACTCTCATATAATCATTTTTCCTTTCATTTCTATGTAAAATTCAAAAAAATTCAATTTCAGTTTTTTGCACTTAAATGCACAGTGACACCCAAATTTTATTTTATTTTATTGATAATAATACAATTATGTTTCTACATAGAAAATTTCACAAAATTCTATAATACCCTGCAGACACCTTAAAAATACTCTACTCCACTGACACATTTCGCCATTACCAAGACAATGTATGGCGGGTTGTATATCAGGGCTGTTGTTATATTCTGTTGCTAATAGACTGATACATCAGGAAACAAATACAGAAGCTAAAAGGAAAAAGGGGGAAAATTCTAAATTCAAAAATAAATATATAAATAAATAAATTTACAGACCAGAAATAGTGGATACAGACTATATTGATTGATTGATTGATGTTTTACGCCAACTTCAGCAATATTTCAGCTGATACAGACTAGAGGTACATTTGTGGACCAGTAATAGTTGATATAGATTAGAGGTACAGTGGTTGGTGTAGATTACAGATCAGTAATAGTTGATATAGACCAGAGGTACAGTGGTGGATGTATTTAACAGACCAGTTATAGTTGATATAGACTAGAGGTACAGTGGTGGATGTAGTTTACAGACAGGTAATAGTTGATATATAGACTAGATGTACAGTAGTGGATGTAGTTTACAGACCAGTAATAGTTGATATAGACTAGAGGTACAGTGGTAGATGTAGTATACAGACCAGAAATAGTTAATATAGACTAGAGGTACAGTGGTGGATGTAGTTTACAGACCAGTTAAGTTAATATAGACTAGAGATACAGTGGTGGATGTAGTTTATAGACCAGTAATAGTTGATATATAGACTAGAGGTACAGTGGTGGATGTAGTTTACAGACCGGTAATAGTTGATATATAGACTATTGGTACAGTGGTGGGTGTAGTTTACAGACCAGTAATAGTTGATATAGACTAGAGGTACAGTGGTGGATGTAGTTTACAGACCAGTTAAGTTAATATAGACTAGAGATACAGTGGTTAATGTAGTTTACAGACCAATAATAGTTGATATATAGACTAGAGGTACAGTGGTGGATGTAGTTTACAGACCGGTAATAGTTGATATATAGACTAGAGGTACAGTGCTGGATGTAGTTTTCAGACCGGTAATAGTTGATATATAGACTAGAGGTACAGTGGTGGATGTAGTTTACAGACCGGTAATAGTTGATATATAGACTAGAGGTACAGTGGTGGATGTAGTTTACAGACCAGTAATAGATTATATAGACTAGAGGTATAGTGGTGGATGTAGTTTACAAACCAGAAATAGTTGATATAGAATAGTGGTGGATGTAGTTTACAGACCAGTTAAGTTAATATAGACTAAAGGTACAGTGGTGGATGTAGTTTACAGACCAGAAATAGCTGATATAGACTAGAGGTACAGTGGTGGATGTAGTTTAAAGACCAGAAATACTGTGGATGCACTTATTTTCGTGGGTTCCAATTTTCGTGGTTTTGCTAAAATTCATTCATTCCTGGGTTCTTAAATTCGTGATTTCAGACTTTCGCCATTGAAAGGTTATGGGAATTTTGTATTTCGTTGGGTTTTTAATTTCGTGGTTAGAGTCAACCACGAAATCCACGAAAATTGGCTCCCCACGAATAATAGTGCATTCACAGTAGTTGATATAGACTAGAGGTACAGTGATGGATGTAGTTTACAGACCAGTTAAGTTAATATAGATTAGAGGTACAGTGGTAGGTGTAGTTTACAGACCAGTAATAGTTGATATATAACAGAGGTACAGTGGTGGATGTAGTTAACAGACCATAAATAGTTGATATAGACCAGATGTACAGTGGTGGATGTAGTTTACAGACCGGTAATAGTTGATATATAGACTAGAGGTACAGTGGTGGATGTAGTTTACAGACCCGTAATAGTTGTTATAGACCTGAGGTACAGTAGTGAATGTAGTTTACAGACCAGTAATAGTTGATATAGACCAGAGGTACAGTGGTGGATGTAGTTTACAGAGCAGTAATAGTTGATATAGACCAGAAGTACAGTGATGGATGTAGTTTACAGACCAGAAATAGTTAATATAGACTAGACTTATAGTGGTGGATGTAGTTTACAGACCAGTAAAGTTAATATAGACTAGAGATACAGTGGAGGATGTAGTTTACAGACTAGTAATAGTTGATATAGACAAGAGGTACAGTGGTGGACGTAGTTAATAGACCAGTAATAGTTGATATAGACCAGAAGTACAGTGGTGGATGTAGTTTACAGACCAGTTATAGTTGATATAGACCAGAGGTACAGTGGTGGATGTAGTTTACAGACCAGTAATAGTTGATATAGACTAGAGGTACAGTGGTGGATGTAGCTTACAGACCAGAAATACTGGATATAGACTAGAGGTAGTGGTGGATGTAGTTTACAGACCAGTTAAGTTATTATAGACTAGAGGCACAGTGGTGGATGTAGTTTACAGACCAGAAATAGTTGATATAGACTAGAGGTAGTGGTGGATGTAGCTTACAGACCAGAAAGAGTTGATACAGACTAGAGGTACATTTGTGGACCAGTAATAGTTGATATAGACTAGAGGTACAGTGGTGAGTGTAGATTAAAGATCAGTAATAATTGATATAGACCAGAGGTACAGTGGTGGATGTATTTCACAGACCAGTAATAGTTGATATAGACTAGAGGTACAGTGGTGGATGTAGTTTACAGTCCGGTAATAGTTGATATATAGACTAGAGGTACAGTGGTGGATGTAGTTTACAGACCAGAAATAGTTAATATAGAGTAGAGGTACAGTGGTGGATGTAGTTTACAGACCAGTTAAGTTAATATAGACTAGAGATACAGTGGTGGATGTAGTTTACAGACCAGTAATAGTTGATAAAGACAAGAGGTACAGTAAAGGATGTAGTTTACAGACCAGTAATAATTGATATAGACTAGAGGTACAGTGGTTGATGTAGTTTACAGACCAGTAATAGTTGATATAGACTAGAGGTACAGTGGTGGGTGTACTTTACAGACCAGAAATAGTTAATATAGACTAGAGGTACAGTGGTGGATGTAGTTTACAGACCAGTTAAGTTAATATAGACTAGAGATACAGTGGCGGATGTAGTTTACAGACCAGTAATAGTTGATAAAGACAAGAGGTACAGTGGTGGATGTAGTTTACAGACCAGTAATAGATGATATAGACTAGAGGTACAGTGGTGGATGTAGTTTACAGACCAGTAATAATTGATATAGACTAGAGGTACAGTGGTGGATGTAGTTTACAGACCAGTAATAGTTGATATAGACTAGAGGTGCAGTGGTGGATGTAGTTTACAGACCAGAAATAGTTAATATAGACCAGAGGTACAGTGGTGGATGTAGTTTACAGACCAGTTAAGTTAATATAGACTAGAGATACAGTGGTGGATGTAGTTTACAGACCAGTTATAGTTGATATAGACTAGAGGTACAGTGGTGGGTGTAGTTTACAGACCAGTAATAGTTGATATAGACCAGAGGTACAATGGTGGATGTAGTTTACAGACTAGTTCATTACAATTAGGGACATATGTCAGTGTATGGACCGAGAGTTCACCCCAAACATAGTATATGGACCGCAGCGAGGCTGAAATCCATATACTGGATAATAAAATTGTAAATGCCTGCTCTTTAACTTTTCTGGAAGTTTGGTGCTTTTTCATGACTGAGCCATTTTGGTTCAGATTGGTTAGCAATGCCTACTTTTTATTTGCTTTGTCAAAATGATCAATATGAAAAAGGAAGGAAATGGGGTAAATGTCAAGGAGACAACATCCCATATCCAGGTTAAAACGACCCAAAACAAAGCATCGAGGGGTCTCCGTACGGTCTTCAACACAGTGAGGAACCTCACACAATATAGCAAGCCCTAAATGGCCCCAAAAAGTAAAAAAGTGAATAAATCAATGGAAACAAACCACACCCAACAACCCAAACATCAAGAAATCAAAATCCTATATGAAAGACAAGGAGAAGTCAACGACCAACACACTCCAGACCCGGGACAGGCGCAAAAACTGCGGTGGGCCAAACTCACCCCCTGGACCACCCC
>MJUU01044808.1:62320-73066 GCA_002080025.1 Modiolus philippinarum
CCCCCCCCCCTACATATGAAACCCCATACGAAACACCTTCAAACAGATTTGGCATAACAACATCATCAACCATGAGAGAAGAACATGATATTGTGCAATGCCAAACACTGCCAACATGAAAAACGGTTCAAATTCAGCCATGGTGCAAGCACCCAGGAGACGATCAACACTTTTGCCAACAAAAACCAGAAGCAAAGACCCAACAACAATGTTGTATCTATATCCCCTATGAGTAAGTTTGTTCAGCGGATTAACAAGTTTGGAAGGACAATTTTTGAATCCACGCGCCCTGCAAACGACATTGCCATAGAAGCCCAGATGCGAAACGCCCTGATGCACAAGAGCCCTGCATGTGCAACCAAATTTTCTTAATAAGTCAATGTATCTACAATAAAATTTAGAGAATGTTTTTATCGATCCATGACACCCAAACCCTTGATGCAGAAGTCTTCCAGTGAGACAAAGAACTCGATCGCCGAAGCCAGAAACATCACCACACACTCGTGCACATCGAACAAGTCGTGAAACGCAGACCCCGCAAGAAGGGGCCAATGATCATGTCTGTGGCCAGGTGTAAATGTATATGTTGGATGTTTATGACGAGTTACTGAAAGCATAAAATTCAGAAATGTCGGGTTGTTGACTTGTTGACTACTGGGGCGGGCTATTGTATACCTAGTTCCGGGACCTTTCGTCCTAATATATTCATAAGGATACCAACTTAGGAGCCTACCTACCGTGTGTGATTCAACAGTTTCTTGTGCTGAAGACTGTCTGTTTGAGTTTGAGACATCTTCGTTACCACTAAAACTGTTTACGACGTACTCTGGTGAACTTTTCTCTTGATTATTTATTCACACTTTAAAATATTATGAGATAAAAAACTAACTTCTTGTGGAGGTTACTCCTCGTATACCTTAAATTATTTGTATACCGATCTGTAGAAAATCTAAATACTGGAGCAACAAAATGTCAACAAGAGCTTTGACTTGGATTTGCGACGCAAAGCAACAAATGAATGAATGCGTTAGACTAAGTAAAACAGATTTAACTCTTGTTTTATGGTTAAAGCGATTGAACAATCAAGAATATGCCTTTTTCGTACTATAATAGAAGGTAAAGAGATGAAAGTGAAGGTCAAAACGGGGATTTTTTTTAAATAGTCACAAATTTTCATATAACTGTTTTGAAGCCATTTTTCAATCATAATATAAAGATACGTCTCAAACAACAAAATACCGAAATTACTGTTAATTTATTTTCTGCATATGCACATTTCGACAACTTATGTCTCATCAGTGCAGATCAAACTAAAACATTTGAAAGTCCATTAACCGAAAAACGTGTTAAAGCTGATAGAGAACAAATAATCAAAAGGATCGAAAAAGAAAAGCCAAAATTCAGGTAGGACATAGCTATGCATTAGGGAGATACTCATTAGTTTACAACAAAATTTTGCAAAATTTAGATATTGCAAGTTTCAATACAATCGGTTTTCGAGTCAGCACTGAAGTACTGACTACTGGGTTGGTGAATACCTTCGGGGACTAACAGTCCACCAGCAGAGGCATCGGCCCAGTGGTAACAAACAACAAAATATCGAAATTACTGTTAATTTATTTTCTGCATATGCGTATTTCGACAACTCAAAAGATAAGAGAATCGCATTTATATTAACTTTTTCATAAAGATGATTTGATTTCATGAAAAATAAAATATAAGGATGCTTTATATAACTTTTGAAGTGAGCTGGACTGTTGTAGAATTTTTTTAAAATCTGTTAGTCTTTATTGTTGTATTTGTAGTGTTTGTGTTTTGTGGTTGTGTAGCGTCTCTGGTCTTACGTCTTCTTGTGTTCCTGCTTTTGCATTGTCTCTGAACTTTAATTTATGTATTCTTGTGCTTTATTCCTTCGGTATTCACTGCCGTTGTTTTCCATCAATTTCAAGCAAATTTCTAATTGTGACATCACCATTTCTAGCAGTAGCTACTTGAACGATATTATGAGCTACAAGTGTAATTTAGGCCTAAAGATTTTAACTTTTAACTAGTTTACGATCCATCAACCAATACAAAACAACAACACCCTTATATATTCATTTTAATAGGATTCAGAGGAATTGATAGCCACGTCTCAGGACTTGTTTGATTGATTGATTGATTGATTGATGTTTAACGCCAACTTCAGCAATATTGTGGCGAGAACTGTTGAGTATACTGAACAATTTTAATAAATACATAATATATCTAAATAAAACCATATAGCTTTATACAAGTAAAAACAAATGTGTAAAATGTTAAAAAACACAACAGAAGAAATTTTTGTTTAACAGTAACAATATTAGAAATTAGAAACTTGTTTAAAATTGATCCATTTAAATCTTACTAAATAAACTGATTGATTGATTGATGTTTAACGCCAACTTCAGCAATATTTCAGCTATATTGTGACGAGAACTGTTGGGTATATTGAACAATTTTAATAAATACAAAAAATATCAATATAAAACCATATAGCTTTACACAAGTGAAAAACAAATGCGTAAAATGTTAAAAAACATAATTAGAAGAAATCTTGGTTTAACAGTAACAATATTAGAAATTTGAAACTTGTTTAAAATTAATCCATTTAAATCTTACAACATAAATTGATTGCTTTTAAAAATTGAACGGTTTTGTCGCCAGCGACGTTTGTAAATAGGTTTTTAAGACAATCAGCAGAATAAAAATCACGCCTGATATCGGCAACATCTACACATTCAATTGATTGATTGATGTTTTACGCCAATTTCAGCAATATTTCAGCTATATTGTGGCGAGAACTGTTGAAAATATTGTACAATTTTAATAAATACATAAAATATCGATATAAACCATATAACTTTATACAAGTAAAAACAAATGTGTAAAATGTTAAAAACATAACGGAAGTATTTTTTGTTCAACAGTAACAATATTAGAAATTAGAAACTTGTTTAAAATTGCTCCATTTAAATATATTGCTTTTAAAAATTGAACGATTTTGTCGCCAGCGACGTTTGTAAATTGGTCTTTAAGAAAAATCACGCCTGATATCAGCAACATCTACACATTCAATTAAAACATGTTGAATTGTATAAGGACAATTGCATGGAATACATTCAGGTCGATCATCACTGTTGAGAATAAAACTATGTGTTGTTCTGGGGTGTCCAATACGACATCGGGTCAACACTACCTGTTCCCTACGGTTTCTACCACAAGAACCGACCTGTTTACTGACGTCTGACTGTATTCCATGCAGTTTATTATTTATTTGCAGATCCCATTTGGCCTGCCACAACTTAAAAATGTATTTAACGATCAAAGGCTTCATGTCCGTGTACGGCACTGGACAATCCGCCATCTCGTCGTCTAGTGCATCCTTGGCCTCCTCATCAGCAACTGTGTTTCCATAGATCCCCACATGACTAGGGATCCAAACATAAATGACTTCTTTGCCTAATGCTACAATAGACTTGTAGAATTCGGTTATTTTCAAAATAATTGGGTGTTTTGTTTTCGACTTTCAATTGCCAACAGACATGAGAGTGAATCGGAACAGATCATGAACTTATTTCATTGTGATAAAGCTACAAATTTAAGTGCTGAGTAAATAGCGTTTGCTTCAGCAGTAAATATGGAACTAGAGGATGGTAATCGGAGTGTTGCTGTACGTTCTCCAAAAACGGCTGCAGAAGCCACTCTGTCTCCATCCTTAGAGCCATCTGTGTAAATTTGCAAGTATTCAGGATGTTCAGATTTAATTCTTGCGAAGTCCTGCTGGATAACAAGAGGATTAGTATCAACCTTTTTGTGTTTGCGAAGTTCAAAATTACATGTTGGTTTTGGGTTCAGCCATGGAGGTTTTTTAGGAGTTTCCATAGGAGCTATTTCATCTAAATTTATATTAGCAGATTGATACGAAGACCAAAAGGTAGTATAACGTTTGGGCGTTTTCATAGTCAGCTTTATGAAGAGGTTTGAAAACACAGTTGTGAGAAGGATTGGAAGAATACGCTTTAAGCTTTGTTACATATTGTAAACCAAGTTTAATACGTCTGTCTTCCAAGGATGGTTCATTAGCTGGAGCATACAGACTCTCTACAGCAGAAGTTCTGAACGCACCCAGTGAAAGACGCAGACTTTGGTGGTGTACGGTATCTAGTAATTTAATGTATGATTCACGGGCGGAACCGTAAATAAAACATCCATAATCTAGTTTTGATCGAATCAACGATCGATATAAATTTAATAAAACAGTGCTATCCGCTTCCCAGTCGGTACTCGACACAACTTTTAAAATATCTAATACTTTGAGGCATTTGATTTTTTTAGCCTTTTGATATGGGGAAGAAAGGAAAGTTTACTGTCAAAGATTAAACCAAGGAACTTGGCCTCTTTTACAATAGTTATAGGGTTATTGTATAGTTTAAGCTCTGGGTCTGGATGCATTTTCCGGTTAAAACAAAAAATGCATCCCGACTGTTTTCGAGCTTAAAAATTTTCAACTACAAAATAATGTAACAGAGAGGATCCTTCCTTGCGGAACACCCATCTCTTGTTCAAACGAGTCAAAAAAAGTAGAGTTGACTCTTACATTGAACTCACGATCCTTGAGAAAATTCTCAATAAAATTAGGCAAGCTTCCTCTCAACCCCATATCAAAAAGATCTTTTAAAATTCCATATTTCCATGTTGTATCGTATGCCTTTTCTATGTCGAAAAAGATAGATACAGCATGTTCTTTCATTAAAAATGCATTTCTAATGAATGTTTCAAATCGAACTAGATGATCTAATGTGGTCCGACCTTGTCGAAATCCATTTTGGATGTTCGACAGAAGACCGTTCGATTCGAGATACCAAACAAGACGGTTGTTAATCATCCGTTATTGTCTTACAGACACAACTAGGTAACCCTAATGGTCTGTAATTAGATGGTTCGGAATGATTTTTACCTGGTTTTGGAATAGGTACTATCGTTGCTTGTTTCCATATGGGCGGTAATTTCCCCGTTTCCCAGATTTTATTAAAAAGGTTTAATAGAATATCCAGAGTTGTTATTGGAAGATGTTTGAGGAGTTGATAATGGATATCGTCAGGACCACATGCCGTATCATGCGTATCCAAGGATTGTTTCAGTCCATCCATCGAAAACCATCTGTTGTATTCTTCTGTATTTTTAGATTCAAAGTTAAGTTTGTTTCGTTCTTTTTGATCTTTAATTCTCTGGAATTTGGGTCCTAGATTTTTAGAAGAAGAATGTTTCTGAAAAGTTTCTCCAATTTTATTTGCAATATCTTTTTCAGATGTTAAAACATCTTGCCCGTTTTTGATGTGATTAACATTAGGTTTTCTATTTTTACTCTTGATTTTTGTACCATATTCCATACTTTGTTCATAGGGTATGACAATTTAATTTTGAAACAAAGTTACGCCAAGAAGCGCGTCTTCTTTGTAATAAGGTTCTTCGAGCTTTTGCACGAAAAACGCGAAAATTGCCAAGATTGTCCGTCGTTAGATGTTTATTTATAAGTTGCTCTGCCTTTTTTCGATTTTTCAGAGCATCATCATAGTCATCGTAAAACCAAGGTTTCCCAGGCCGTTTTGGGTTTGCCGAGGTTTTTTATTCGTTATAGCTTTATCTGCAATGAAAAGTATTTTTTCACTAAAAAGACTTAAGGGATCAAGAACATCTTTAAACAATTCAGATTTCAATTCTTCTCTACATAAATTTTCATAGAGAGACCAATCAGCTTTATCATATTTAAAGCGCTGTTGCTTTTCTCCAGTAGTAGAATAAAGATGTTGAAGAATGAAAGGAAAGTGATCACTACAACATAAGTCGTCATGTACTTTCCAAGAGAAGTCTAACAGTAGAGAGGGGTCAGTTATAGATAGGTCTATAGCTGAGTAAGCCCCATTTCCAGGATGTAAATAAGTGTTTGAACCGTCATTAAAGAAACACAAACCTTCCTGCGACATTATGTCTTCAGCCTTTTTACCTCTGTCATTCAAAGCAGAACTGTCACATAAATGGATTGTGAGCATTGAAATCACCCATTATTATAAATGGGGCGGACAGTTGGTCGGTCAAGTTTTTAAGTTGACTCAGATAAATATACAGAACATAATGTGATCATTTTATCAAAAGAAATTCTCACTGCAACAGCCTGAAGATCGGTATTTAGATCAACAGCACTGTGGGCAATATTGTTGTTGACGAAAATTGTTGAGCCGCCAGCAGCTCGTTCATTCTCAGGTACATACGTGCTGTAGAGAGAGAGTAGTTCTGTACATTTAACGTATCAATTTTCTTCAGGTGTGTTTCCTGAAGCTTGATTGATTGAATATTGTTTAACGTCTACTCAGCAATATTTCAGCTATATCAAGACGAGAACAAGTTTGTTAATAAATAATCACTTTGGGGTATGGAAAGGGTCATCAGACGGGAAATTCTGACTGCCACTGGAAAAGTAGGGTGAAATCGAAAAAGGCGGAGAATTTAGCCTTGTAGCCGATCACCTATGGACCACTCAAAAAAGCTTGCTACAAGGGTTCTTTAACGTGCAGGAAGCGTGGCATTTCTTCCAACACGTGGACCTGAGTTTACATCCCATCCGAAAGATGGGTTGTGTATTTATTAATCCCGCACAACCATGGGTCCTATTTCTATATCCCGGGACCCTCGGGGTCAGCCCCCGTTTAGGAGGGGTCAACCCCCCAAGCCGGAGATACTAGGTCCTATTTCTATATCCGGGGGTTCCCCCGGGGTCCTCTGTTAGGAAGACTCATACTCCAAGCTCAGAGGATGCTGCGGGCCTATTCATAAGCCGGGACCGCGCACGGCGGGTTTCTTGAAGACAAAATGCCACAGGATTAAAAACTTGAATTAATAAAGTAATTTCAATAAAATTTATCTTAAAACCTCGGCAATTCCATTGAATTATATTGTTCATTTTAGCCGTATTGGCGAGATATTTCCCTTTCCGGAAACCGAGGGATGACGAGACGGTGGACCACTTACAGACGAAGACCTACTGTGTGGTCGTTCACTTTCGATGTTTTTATCCGGTTCGGATGTATCTGTGGGAATCTAATGGTCCCCAAGTGCTAGCATCCCACCATGGTATTTGTCAAGGACCGGTTGTTTTAGATGCGCCAGTGTCTTCGTCTGAAGATAGGCTTTCAAATCTGTTAGAAGTGCTAATAGCCGAGTTTGACTTCTCGAGTCTACTCTGTCTGTGGTTATTTGCACTTCTTTTTTTATTTTCTGCAGTTGATGAATATTCTGCAGATTTCTGTTTGTTGACTGTAGCAATTTTAGAGTCAGTTTTCAAATTTGTGTTTTTAGATGATGATTGGACTTTGAAAGGAGATTTGGACAAAGATTTTGTTGATTGCGATGATTGTGTTGACTTGATTGAATTTGAAGCTTTTTTACATTTTGATGGAGTGATGATTTTTTCTTTCGTTACAGTTTCCACAGTTAATGGTCTTAGGATTTGTGTGTCGATTGGCCAAGTATAATTTGTTTGGGTTTCCACACGCGAGAAGGAGCTAGGTTTTTTTTAACTTTGTCTGCATATGAGGAAGTTGCTGTTGAAGATGTTTTTGATAAGGAAATTTGTTGACGTGCGTCTTTGTACGAAATGCTTTTCTCTGTTTTAAGTTTTAAAATTTCCTTCTCCTTGGTATAAAGTGGACAATCCCGTGAGGAGGCCATATGCGTATCGCCGAAGTTTGCACGGAATCAGGTCAAGTCGTCCCCAAGTCAAGTCGCCCCCGGACAAGTCGCCCACTATACAAGACAAGTCGCCCACTACACAAGACAAGTCGCCCACTACACAAGACAAGTCGCCCACTGTTCATAACTTGCTATAAAAGAATGTCTTTAAAGCAATATGGATACAGAACATTTATTTGTTTTGAAACTATTTATTTTCCAACTGGTTCTTCTTGATTTCACGGAGACAAAAACGTATATGCACTTAAAAGTTTATTATTTCAAATATCAACATATCACAAACTAAAACAACAAAAGATTGAATTAATTTCATATCATCACGTTAAAAATATGGATATATCAGAGCACAAATCAAAATATCTATAGTAGCACTACCAAATCTAAATGTTCTTGAAATATAGTGAGCAGTATCAAACTTGCGTTAATATTCACGTTAAATAAAGTAAACATACATGTTTAAATCATAGCACCATCAGAATATTCTTAACATAACACTAATAGTAAATGTAACAATGAATGTTCAACATATTGAGATTCTTTGGAGTGATTACTGGCTTGCGTAGATCTTCCCACATTTCTTCAGTAGCTTGTTGACGCTGATCTGTTCCTGGTTGTACTGGTCCCACAGGCTGAATATCTTGTGTTGTAGTATGGTCGTTGTCTTTCGTTGATATCTTCTCAGTTTTCCCTCGGTCACCATCTTCAGTTGTGTTGATAATAGTTTCGCTTCCTTGTGTAGAAGAATTATGAGTACGTATAGTTGTAGATTGGCTTTTTCGCTTTCTTGTTTATTCTGTGGTGCCACCCCTCTACGTCGTTGTTCGTCCTCACTTACTGGCGGTAAACTGTCCATGCTGTTGTGGTCCAAATGGTGCCGTTGATCCATGTGTTGTTGATGTAGTTCATAAGGTCGGTGATCTTTGCGGTAGTGACGGCCTCTTTTAGTGCGTTGAAGGTCTCTGTTATCTGTTCAGCTGGTAAGAAGGGGAGCGCAAAAAGTTTCCTGATAAACTTGTAGGTGCTGCCTTTCTTTTTGTACTCAACCTGCAAAAAGAAGAAAATATAAGATACTGAAGACATAAGTTTAGCAATAATTATATATTAAAGGGAACAGTTCTCATTGATATCATAGCCGTTTGTCAAATTCTACACCATCATGTCATAATTTCCAGGTTGTAAATCGGCTGTTGGCATCCGACAAATGTCCAGAGTTGAAAATGTTAAATTTTAGATCAACCCATGAACATTTCCCAGACGTTTAGCCTTTATTTAACTCCGGTATTTAACATTAAAATAGATGTACACATGTACTGAAAATGTGTTCGGTTCTTTTGTCGCATGGTCGTTCAGACAACAAAGATTTCAACACAGTAGTCGGAAATTTTATCAACGTTTCATTTCAGGTGATTGACGATCTCACTTTTTCAAGTAAATAAAACAACTGTTGATGTTAAAACTGCCATATTTCTCAGACAATCCGCAAAAACATTCCTTTCGACAGCTCCATCATCAGACGACCAGTTATCGATTTTCTCGCATTTTTACATCACGTGAAATGGAAACCTATGAGACATTCCGAAGGGTATGTATTGGCCCTGATCGGAATACGGCCAATACAAGGAAAATCGATATTGGCTGACTTTTTCTGTATTGGCAGTGTCAGTGGTATGATATTGTAATGACAGATTCTTAATTATTTAAGTCAATAACACACTAGTTAATCAATAATTATTATTATTGTATAGCAAAATAATATTTCCCTAAGGAAGCAACCAAATGTAAGCGTGCAATAAATTTCCATATTTCACTAGTGCAAATATGACTTAAATTTCATGACGTCATCGACAACCAAAATCCTATTTTGGCAGAAATTTTAGCGTTGCTATACAATAAAAGGGTTATTGCATGAATATTGAGGAATATTATCCCTCGTAGAATTTATATTGCAAGCTCGTGCATTATAAAATTCTACTCGTCTATAATAATTTGATATACCTTTATATAACACAAAATAATATTCTGACAATACACCAACTACTAGTATACACTAAAAGAAGATAGAAATAAGTGAAAGTACAATACTTTCAAAGAGAAAGTAGATTTGTTGTAATGCGCGTTACATTTAAAATATTAAGCTAAGATCAATGACGTCATCACTTTTACCGTATGACCTTAGGCCATTCGTGACATGAGGTCGATCCGTAGCGGACGATTGAAACAGCCAAATATGTCGTCAAACTGATTTGAAATAGTTGTCAAACACCTCTTGGAGCAAAAATCCAATTTCACATAAAATAACTGACCCCCGGACCTAAAAATTGTAGGCGGAAGCCGGATACAGAATGTTAACATTTTGTATCCGCCCGGACCTGTAGCGGACCCGGACCAAAATTATGCCACACCGTACGAAATAAAGGAACCAACAAAAGTGTTATTTGAATTTTGTGGTATTATTAGCTCAAGGAAATTCCACTACACATATACAAATAAAATTATATAAAATTAATACACATGAGATTCAATTCGTTAACCCAAGCAATGGAACTACATATTTATAGTTATTCTACATCCTGAAATCTACATCCAGAGTATCGTTCATTGTGATGTCCATTTATTGCGAACCAGGTAAAATAGTTTTGTCGTGCAGTGTACACCTAGCATTGTTTTGTGTTGCAGTTGCTTTGTCGTGCAGTGTTAAACACATAAACTAATCGTCTTCTTTATAAAGTTAACAAAAGCCTGTTTTAAATGTACCAATTGCAGCACAAAGAGAGTATATATATTCAAGGTATACACGAAGTAATATTTTTATTAAGCAATTACAGGCCTGATGTGGAAAGGAAATAGGCTGATAAATTTGTCAGAATTTATTGTAACACAATAGCAAATTAATAAATTGCAATACTAGCAAAATAAAAATGAGCGCCCTCAAATTATACACATGTACACAGGTACGTGGGGTCATGACCTAGTACCCCC